>SJXQ01002869.1:119087-134132 GCA_006408695.1 Aepyceros melampus
CCCCTCCCGCCCCACACCATCTCTCTGGATTATCCCCGTGCATCAGTCCCAAGCATCCTGCATCCTGCATCGAACCTAGACCGGTGATTCATTTCACTTATGATATCATACATGTCACACTGCCAGTCTCCCAAATAATCCCACCCTCTCCCTCTCCCACAGAGTCCAAAAGGCTGTCCTATACATCTGTGTCTCTTTTGCTGTCTCACATACAGGTTTATCATTACCATCTTTCTAAATTTGCAATCCCACTGCTGGGCATACACACCAAGGAAACCAGAATTGAAAGAGACATGTGTACACCAATGTTCATCACAGCACTGTTTATAATAGCCAGGACATGGAAGCAACCTAGATGTCCATCAGTAGATGAATGGATAAGAAAGCAGTGGTACATATACACAATGGAGTATTACTCAGCCATTAAAAAGAATATATTTGAATGAGTTCTAATGAGGTGGATGAAGCTGGAGCCAGTTATACAGAGTGAAGTAACCCAGAAAGAAAAACACCAATACAGTATACCACTTTGGATATTACTAAGAATTTATATTAGACAATTACTTGGCTTAAAAAATTATGGTGCCTTTTCAATACATAGATTCATCTTTTAATAATGCCAAATTTCTTGGATAGCAATATTTATAATTTTCTATGCATCATTTGGCAGATTATGGGATTTCACTTTTAAAATAAATATTAAGTTTTATTTTAAACTTAAATACCTTTAAGTTTAAGTTTATTTAAATGAGTTTAAAACATATTAAGTGTTTTATTTTTTCTTATTGTTTCTCTTAGTACCTGATGCATGCCAAAGGCATGGTCTTTCATTTTTTTCTGAAGGTCAAAGCTCAGTCCTCCCTTAAGTTTTGTTTTCAGTGTTTCCTTTTTGTCTGGATTGCTGATTATCAACTATTCCGTGACTCTTACCTGCAAACTGTCTCAGTAAAAACTGTCTCATATTATTTGTTATGAGTTTTTAACCTACCTAATATAAATCAAGGCTACATATTGTCACCCTACTTATTTAATTTAAATGCAGAGTACATCATGAGAAACACTGGGCTGGAAGAAGCATAAGTTGGAATCAAGATTCCCAGGAGAAATATTAATAACCTCAGATATGCAGATGACACCACTCATGGCAGAAAGTGAAGAGGAACCAAAAAACCTCTTGAGGAAAGTGAAAGAGGAGAGTGAAAAATTTGGCTTAAAGCTCAACATTCAGAAAACGAAGATCATGACATCTGGTCCCATCACTTCATGGGAAATAGATGGGGAAACAGTAGAAACAGTGTCCGACTTTATTTTTTGGGGCTCCAAAATCACTGCAGATGGTGACTGCAACCATGAAATTAAAAGATGCTTACTCCTTGGAAGAAAAGTTATGACCAACCTAGATAGTATATTCAAAAACAGAGACATTACTTTGCCAACTAAGGTCCGTCTAGTCAAGGCTATGGTTTTTCCAGTAGTCATGTATGGATGTGAGAATTGAACTGTGAAGAAAGCTGAACTCCAAAAAATTGATCCTTTTAAACTGTGGTGTTGGAGAAGACTCTTAAGATTCCCTTGGACTGCAAGGAGATCCAACCAGTCCATTCTAAAGGAGATCAGTCTTGGGTGTTCATTGGAAGGACTGATGCCAAAGCTGAAACTCCAATACTTCGGCCCCCTCATGCGAAGAGTTGACTCATTGGAAAAGACTCTGATGCTGGGAGGAATTGGGGGCAGGAGGAGAAGGGGACGACCGAGGATGGATGGCTGGATGACATCACCGACTTGATGGAGATGAGTTTGGGTGAACTCCAGGAGTTGATGATGTAAAGGAAGGCCTGGTGTGCTGCAATTCGTGGGGTCACCAAGAGTCGGACACGACTGAGCAACTGAACAGATGCATCATTTGGCAGATTATGTGATTTTAATTTTTAAATAAATATTATCTATTTAAACTTAAAAAACTCTAAGTTTAAAGTTTATTTAAACTTATGTTATAAAATACTAAGCGTTTTATTTTTCTCATGGATTTTCTTCCTACCTGATGCATGCTAAAGGCTTGGTCTTTCTTTTTTTTTTTTAAGTCAAAGATCAATCCTCCCCTAAGTTTTATTTTCATCTTTTACTTTTTGTTTGGATTACTGATTGTCAACTATTCCATGTCTGTCATCTGCAAACTGTCTCAGTAAAAACTGTCTCACATTATTTATTGTGATATTTTTAACAACCTAATATAAATCAAGGCTGCATATTTTCACCCTGCTTGTTTAACTTATATGCAGACTATATTATGAGAAACACTGGGCTGGAGGAAGCACAAGCTGGAATCCAAATTGCTGGGACAAAATATCAATAACCTTAGATATGCAGGTGACACCACCCTTATGGCAGAAAGTGAAGAGGAACTAAAAAGCCTCTTGATGAAAGTGAAAGAGGAGAGTGAAAAAGTTGGCCTAAAGCTCAACATTCAGAAAACTAAGATCATGGCATCTGGTCCCATCATTTCATGACAAATAGATGGGGAAACAGTGGAAACAGAGGCAGAATTTATTTTTTTGAGGCTCCAAAATCACTGCAGATGGTGAGTGCAACCATAAAATTAAAAGACACTTACTCCTTGTTAGGAAAGTTATGACCAACCTAGATAGCATATTGAAAAGCAGAGACATTACTTTGTCAACAAAGGTCCGTCTACTCAAGGCGATGGTTTTTCCAGTGGTCATGAATGGATGTGAGTGTTGCATTGCAAAAAAAGCTGAGTGCCGAATAATTGAAGCTTTTGAATGTGGTGTTGGAGAAGACTCTTGAGAGTCACTTGGACTGCAAGGAGATCCAACTAGTCCATCCTAAAGGAGATCAGTCCTGGGTGTTTATTGGAAGGAGTGATGCTAAAGATGAAACTCAATACTTTGGCCACCTTATCGGAAGAGTTGAATCATTGGAAAAGACTGATGCTGGGAGGGATTGGGGGCAGGAGGAGAAAGGGACTTCAGATGAGATGGCTGGATGGCATCACTGACTCAATGAACATGAGTTTGAGTAAACTCCAAGAATTGATGATGGACAGATAGACCTTTCATGCTGTGGTTCATGGGGTAGCAAAGATTCAAACATGACTGAGTGACTGAACTGATTTGAACTGAACTGATTTACTAGCCTAAAGTAGAGGAGTGCAATTGTTTGGTATCTTGAGCATTCTTTGGCATTGTCTTTCTTTGAGTTTGGAGTGAAAACTTACCTTTTCAAGTCCTGTGGCCACTACTGAGTTTTCCAAATTTGCTGACATATTGAGTGCAGCACTTTCAAAGCATCATATTTTTTTTTTTTTTTTAGGATTTGAAATAGCTCAACTGGAATTCCATCACCTCCACTAGCTTCGTTCATAGTGTTGCTTTCTAAGGCCTCGTGGCTTCATTTTCCAGGATGTCTGGCTCTGTGTGAGTGATCACACCATCATGATTATCTCAGTTGTGAAGATCTTTTTGTATAGTTAATTCTGTGTATTCTTGCCACCTGTTCTTAAAATCTTCTACTTCTGTTAGGGGCATACCATATCTGTCCTTTATTGTGCCTATCTTTGCATGAAATGCTCCCTTTGTGTCTCCAACTTCCTTGAAAGGATCTCTCAGTTCAGTTCAGTTCAGTCACTCAGTCGTGTCCGATTCTTTGAGACCCTATGAACTGCAGCACGCTAGGCCTTCCTGTCCATCACCAATTCCCGGAGTCTTCCCAAACTCATGTCCATTGAGTCTGTGATGCCATTCAATCATCTCATCTTCTGTCATTCCCTTCTCCTCCTGCCCTCATCTTTCCGAGCATCAGGGTCTTTTCAAATGAGTCAGCTCTTCGCATCAGGTGGCCAAAATATTGGAGTTTCAGTTTCAACATCAGTCCTTCCAGTGAACACCCAGGTCTGATCTCCTTTAGGATCGACTGGTTGGGTCTCCTTGCTGTTCAAGGAACTCTCAAGATTGTTCTCCAACACCACATTTCAAAAGCATCAATGATACTTTTTGCAGAGATCTCTAATTTTTCTCATTCTATTGTTTTCCTCTATGTCTTTGTATTAGTTGCTGAGGAAGGCTTTCTTATCTCTCCTTGCTATTCTTTGTGTCTCTGCATTCAAACGGGTGTATCTTTCCTTTTCTTCTATGGCTTTTGCTTTTCTTCTATTCAAATCTTGTTAATGGAAAATATTAAAATAATTACTTTCATTGAATTAGCAAATAATGGTATAATGAGATGACAGTTTATCCTTGAATTAATTTTGTTTGACAATTTTTAGTGTAAATTTGTATAAGATTTCACATTTTGGCACAACTGTATAAGTTTATACTATATTTTAAGGTTTCTCTATTGCCGTTTGTTTGCTTTTACTATAGAATTTTTGTCTTTTTTTTTTTTTTTCTTCTCTTGATTAATCAAATCAAAGGTTTTGGATTTTTATTGGTTTTAATTTTATTATTACTCTTTTCATTCAATACTTTTGACAGTTGTAGACTCTCTGCTTTTTATGTTTTATTTTAGTCAAACAAAATTACACTCATTTTATAAATTATCTGTTATTATTTTTAGTATTTATTCACTTTCTCTTTTTCCTAATTCTTCATTGGATACTTAATTTATATATATTTTTTAAATTATAGTTTCAGTACAATGTCTTTCCTTCAATGTATTATTTTGCTACATTTCTCAGCCTTGCGATATAGTATTTCTACACATGTTGCAAACAAAAGGATAGACAGATAGGCATGTAGTACAAACCTATACATGGACATATATGTTATTTTCCTATGTTTCATTTCTTGACTCTTGCCTTGAATTTGTAGTTCTGAATATGTGATGTTTTGAATTTTATCTTTTTTTTTCTATTCAGCAAAACATGAACCATGACTTCCAGATGTCCAAGCTGGTTTTAGAGAAAGCAGAGGAAACAGAGATCAAATTGCCAACATCCACTGGATCATCAAAAAATCAAGAGAATTCCAGAAAAACATCCATTTCTTCTTTATTGACTATGCCAAAGCCTTTGACTGTGTGGATCACAATAAACTGTGGACAATTCTGAAAGAGATGGGAATACCATACCACCTGACCTGCCTCTTGAGAAACCTATATGCAGGTCAGGAAGCAACAGTTAGAACTGGACATGGAACAACAGACAGGTTCCAAGTAGGAAAAGGAGTATGTCAAGGCTGTATATTGTCACCCTGCTTAGTTAACTTCTATGCAGAGTATATCATGAGAAATGCTGGGCTGGAAGAAGCACAAGCTGGAATCAAGATTGCTTGGAGAAATATCAATAACCTTAGATATGCATATGACCCACTCTTATTGCAGAAAGTGAAGAGGAATTAAAAAGCCTTTTGATGAAAGTGAAAGAGGAGAGTGAAAAAGTTGGCTCAAATCTCAACATTCAGAAAATGAAGATCATGGCAACTGGTCCCATCCCTTCATGGGAAACAGATGGGAAAACAGTGGAAACAGTGTCAGACATTATTTTGGGGGGCTCCAAAATCACTGCAGATGGTGACTGCAGCCATGAAATTAAAAGACGCTTACTCCTTGGAAGAAAAGTTATGACAACCTTAGGTAGCATATCAAAATCAGTGACATTGCTTTGCCAACAAAGGTCCATCTATTCAAGGCTATGGTTTTTCCAGTAGTCATGTATGGATGTGAGAGTTGGACTGTGAAGAAAGCTGAGTGCCAGAGAATTGATGCTTTTGAACTGTGATATTGGAGAAGACTCTTGAGAGTCCCTTGGACTGCAAGGAGATCCAACCAGTCTATTCTGGAGATCAGCCCTGGGATTTCTTTGGAAGGAGTGATGCTAACGCTGAAATTTCATACTTTGGCCACCTCATGCGAAGAGTTGACTCATTAGAAAATACTAATATTGGGAGGGATTAGAGACAGGAGGAGAAGGGGACGACAGAGGATGAAACATCTGGATGGCATCACTGACTCGATGGACGTGAGTCTGCGTGAACTCCGGGAGATGGTGATGGACAGGGAGGCCTGGTGTACTGCGATTCATGGGGTCACAGAGTGTGGGACAGGACTGAGTGGCTGAACTGAACTGAACTGAACTGAACATGATTTAACTCCATGGTGACAAAGTAATTTTCTCAGTGATACTTAATATTGAGGATGTGTTGACAAAATCTTACGACCTAAGTGATAATTTTAAGAGTTTATATGACTTTGATATGAATGTTTACTGTGTGTTAGATACATGATTGATACAGAATTTTATTAGATAAAGCTTGAAAATTGTGATTTGCCATAACTCTACTGATTTTATATTATTTGGCTAAATTATAATGAGTGATATGTATAAATAGTTCACCATTTGTTCGGTGCATTTAAAAATTTTTAAATGATCTTCTGCAGTTGGCATTTTGTTATCAAGTATTGATTCTCTCTACTATAGATGATGTTTCTGTCTTAGGATATTTTTTCTGCTATAAATACAGCTATTAATTTATTTCTTTTGATTAGTATTTCTGTGACATAACTGTTTCCATCACTTTGTTCTATAGATTTTATGACTTTATGATTTAGATGTCTTTTTTAAACAGTACACAGATTTGTGGAATTTTATTTTTTGTTGGATTTCATTTTACTTTTTTAATTTTTATTTTATTTTTGTACTGTACTATATTGGTTTTGCCCTACATTGACATGAATCCGCCACAGGTGTATATGAATTTTAAAACAACTTATCATTAATTTTTGTCATTTAATTGATATGTTACTCTATATGTATTTTCCTTAATGACATGCAATATACTCATGTTTGAACTCATTTTTCTCTCTTTTTAAATTCATTTTATGAATTAATAAAGTGTGTTCTACTTATTTTAACATTCATTTTTATTGGTTTAGAAATTACAGTTTCCATTTATATTTTTAGTGGCTACATTGAAAATTTAAAAGACAAATTTATGTTATTTTCCCATATCTTAATCTTGCCTACTTCTCTCAAACTTTAGATGAATTTTTAATGCATTAGCTCTGATCAGTCTCTTGATAATTATATTATATATTATTGATTTTAAATATTTCAATATTGTCTGTTTTTAATCATGTCAATTGTTTATTATTTTTATTCAAAACAATTGAGATTGTCCTGTGGGCTTTAGATATAATGTGTACTCAATTCTTTCTCATACTTTAGCAGTACTTTGTACAGGATTTAGCTTACAATTGCCTACTAAAATTGTCTCTTTCAAGATAGAGTCATGTGGTTCAGTGTTATTTTTTAGATAAACTCAAAGTTTGCTAATTATAAATGTGATTAATTTTTACATCTTTATCATTCTTTTATCAGCCCAGCAAAGTATTTCAACATTTCATAGATTTATTTCAGAATAATAGTAACTATGTAATATTTACTGCAAATGTGAAAAATATCTTTTATATTATATTATAAACAACCACTAGGTATACACAATAAATCATACCTTTCCTTTGCTTCTTAGTTTTCCTTCTATATTAGGCTCTCAAATGGTTAGGAATCTATAAACTAAGCAAATCGTTCCCCAAAGCATTCACTTGTTATCAATTTTATAAGATTTATATGCAATTTTATATGATTATTAAAATAGTTACAACAGAAATGACAGAAAATATTGACTTATTTTAATAAGGAAATGATCTCTTTATTAATATTTTTATTTAATTGTTGTTGTTGTTCAGATGTGCCTGATTCTTTGCAACCCCATGGATTGCAGCATGCCAGGCTTCCCTGTCCTTCACCATATCTTAGAGCTTGCTCAGACTCATGTCCATCTAGTCAGTGATGCCATCCAGCCTTCCTGTCCTCTGTCATCCCTTCCTCTTCCTGCCATCACTCTTTTCCAGCATCAGGGTAATTTCTAATGAGTCACTCTTTGCATCAGGTGGCCAAAGTATTGGAATTTCAGCTTCAGCCTCAGTCCTTTCAATGAATATTCAGGATTGATTTCCTTTAAGATGGACTGGTTGGATCTCCTTGCAGTCCAAGTGACTCTCAAGAGTCTTCTCCAACACCACAGTTCAAAAGCATCAATTATGTGGTGCTCAGCCTTCTTTATGGGTCCAACTCTTACATCACATACATAACTACTGGAAAAACCATACCTTTGATTAGATGGAGGAAAGTCTTCTTTAAATCTTGAAATATTTTTATATCATGCAACTTCAGTGGTACTGATAAAACTCTTTCTAGATTAAAGTCAGATGTTAGGCAATTCATGATTTTAATGTTTTAAACGTTTGCAGGTAAGTTACAAATGCCTCTGATTATACAATATTTTGGGTTTCAAGTTGTTTGATAAATTCAGTTTGAATTTGACTCTCTGCCTCAGATTTTTCATGAAATGAGAAAGGGCTAATATTCTCTCTGATGTTTGAGGCTGAGAGAGGTGTGGAACCACCATCAGACTTGAAAGATGGCGACAAGAGAAGTAAAATGGACTTTAACATGTAGTCCATGGGAGAAATGGTGCTAATACACAGTGTGTCAGAATTATAGGCAATATGAGATCCTCAGATAAAAGCTCCTCTCTTAGGCACAATAGAAAATATTTTTTCTAAAAACTAAAAATAAAAGTAGTATTACTGATAGCCCAGTCTCCTGAGATATTGAATATAGAATTGATCAAGAGGTAGACTAAAGTTCTTATGACTGAAATGTCAATAGGAAACAGTGGTCTTTACTAAGGTTGCTTTGGAGAAGGAACTGGCAACTGACTCCAGTATTCTTGCCTGGGAAATCCCATGAACAGAGAAACCTGGTGTGCTACAGTCCATGGAGTCACAAAGAGTCACATACAACTGGGTAGGTAAACAACAACAACTAAGGTTGCATATCCAAGTATCTATATTAGCCTGGTCTTTAATGTATAGCAAAAATGGTCTAGTGGATTCATAGTGAAGATGAATAGGAAGGTACATATCTCTTTTGTTTGTTCCCTTCAGCAGACCTTACAAATATTACCTTCATTTATGTAAACTTACAAAAAGTTAAATATTGAAAAAGTAAATCATCTAATTAAAAATACTAAAAGCTACATAAAATTTAAAAAAATACTATATTCAATCATTTATTTAACAGAGATTTAGTAAATCACTATCATCAGTCATACACCATTCCATTTATCAAATGACATTCCCAAAAGTCATATCTTCTATGAAATAACAAAGATAATATGATCACACTTGATTAAATGAACATTTTCTCCAAATATTGCTATATTTTCATGATTTTCTAAGGTTTGATACTCATATGACCATAAGTAACATATGAGATACTGTAATTTTAGGAGTACACTAAAGAGACAAACAGGCAATATAGAATCCCTTCTTAGGGAATGAGGGTAGATAGGAAAGGAAATCTAAGGAAAGGCAAAAGGTTAAGCTCTCAAGAGGGTGACATGCAAATACCAGCCTATGTTTTTCTGGTTTTGTGATGTTGTTATAAAAGTAGATTGCACATCCACACATATATGCATGCATGCATGCACACACTTACACTACCCAAAATATCCAGCACAAAATATGACATTATGTAGCACTGCTACACTAGCAAAAGTGATGACCCCAAGGGTAAACTGTGGAATCAGGCATCCTTAGGCCTCAAAAAAGCTTGGAAAGCATTGCCCAGTGAGGAAGTCTTGTTCATGGGGTCTGAGGAATTCTGGCTCATGGACCAAGTGATTTGATAAAATTAAAGCATAATTTATATTTTGACTGAGAGTTAGTTCCATCTGATGGGTGGAAAATTTAAAGCTACATTTACAGAGTACTTTATTCTTGGTGTATATGTAGGATTCCACTAATGAGATATAATCAGATAATATTGAGTAGATGGTAGTGGAACACAAACTTTTTTATTTATCTCCCAGTAACTGCTGGCCAAAATGAGAAAAAAAAAAAAAAGAAGAAAGAAAGAAAAACAAAGGAAAAAAAGGAAACATCTGAGTATCTACTGGTGCCAGGTTCTGTGTTACAGTGTTTAGTCACCAGCAATTAACTTGCAAGAGCCAGTTTTCAAGGCAACAAAAACAGAAGCAACAGTCTGAGTTTCTCTGTCTGATTTGCAGTTGTATTAGTGTGACTTCCTCCTAACTCAACTCCTTCAGTCCTCCTGATAACTGTGTAAGAATCAACACAATGAATTAAGTACTTTCTCCCTATGATATACTCAGAGTCGCCTATGTTTCCTTCACTGAACACTGATGTACATGAGAACTGAGTAATACTTTAGGGTACAGACACAATTAATATTTATGGACTATATAATAGCTATTTAAATGTGAGCTCACCTGACTTTAATGGAAATAACAATATACTATATGTTTTTACCTTGGAAATATAGGCTTCTTCTACTTTTTGTACACACTCTGGTTCAGGAAATATAAGAGCCTAGGACATTGGTAGGTTACATCTCTGATTCTTGACTTCATCCTTCCATTTTTTTTTTTTTCCATTTTTGGTCTCCCTCAATATTTTTTAAAACTGATTCTTCCCTTCTCAATTTGTTTATCTAAGTTCTTGGAAAAATCAGATTATTTTTTCATCTACTCTTCATAATCTGTTGTTAAAAGCACAGACTTTAAGCTCTGATTACCAAAAACATGTAATTCAGAACTATTATTTTATAATTTCAGACTCTAGTGGGTAATGACTAATACCTAACTGAAGTTCAAGGACAATTTAATAAGCATCACAGACCTTTTGTCTTAAGATTGCATGAACAAATTTGAGAGAGTATAGCATTTTGCAAGATATATTATCTGACTCTTTTATAAGATGCTAAAAAAAAAGTCAATAATGGGAAAACAGTAACAGGAACATTATTTAAAGTCAGACATTTTGTTAGGACAACTGTGATGTTCCCATTGGCAATTATATTTCTATTACAGTTTAAACTTTTTGAGAGGCCTTTGGACTGCAAGGAGATCCAACCAGTCATCCAAAAGGAGATCAGACCTGAGTGTTCATTGGAAGGACTGATGTAGAAGCTGAAACTACAATACTTTGGCCACCTGATGCAAACAGCTGACTCATTTGAAAAGACCTTGATTCTGGGAAAGATTGAGGGCAGGAGAAGAAAGAGACGACAGAGGATGAGATGGTTGGATGGCATCACTGACTCAATGGCATGGGTTTGGGTGGACTCTGGGAGTTGGTGATGGACAGGGAGGCCTGGCGTGCTGCAGTTCATGGGATTGCAATGTCAGACACGACTAAGTGACTGAACTGAACAGTTTAAGTTATTATTATTTTTTTATTATTATTAAGCTGACAATTACTAAATTTTAGAGTTTCCCTGCTAGCTTGGTTGCTAAAGAATCCACCTGTAATGCAGGAGACCCTGATTCGAATCCTGGGTTGGAAAGATCCCCTGAAGAAGGGATCGGCTACCCACTCTAGTATTCTTGGTCTTCCCTGGTGACTCAGCTGGTAAAAAATCTGCCAGCAATGTGGGAGGCCTGGGTTTGATCCCTGGGTTGGGAAGATCCCCTGGAGAAGGGAACACCTCCTGAAAAAGGGAATGGATAGCCACTCCAGTATTCTGGCCTGAACAATTCTATGGAATGTATAGTCCATGGAGGTCACAAAGAGTTGGATACGACTGAGCAAGTTTCACTTCACTACTAAATTAACATTGGGACTGATGGTTTAGATTTATTTTTATTGCTTGAGTTTTCATCATTGTTTTCTTTTCCAGGATTCTACATAATTGTGTCCAAACCTAGAAAATTTCCTCTTTCTAATTTTCTCTAATGGAGAAAGATGAAAAGATAAACATTAAAACTTTCTATATTTATATGTCCAATCTGATCAAGCACTGATTTAGGGGGTACTTTATATTAGAGTGAGACTTTTTAAGCTTTACTTGGCAGTTAGTCATGTTGATTGAATAGACCCATCTGTCATCCCAGCAATTAGTTGGCTTGCATCTAGATGTACCAGGCGTGTATCCAATGTAGAAGAGTCTTCTGTGGGAGGTCTTGATTATGAAAATAATGTTTGTCTTCCAAGAGAAATGCCAAGTGAATCTAGGCCATAAGCCTGTGAATTCATTCATGGTATTTTGGAGCTTTTCTAAGGCCACATTTATTCAAACTATTAACTGAAAAAAAGTTCATCTGTCAGAATGAAATTAGCTTCAGCTTCACTTTGGGTAATTCTAAAGTGTTTTAAAATACTCCAATCACAACTGATAAAGTGGGAATAATTTATTGTTATATTAGCTTGAGTTCTAATGAAGCTGAACATATTAATGTTTGTATATTTGTATTTTAACAAAATATTTTCATACAATTTGATTTATAAAAACTTTTTTTGCTGGTGCATAAGTCCAAACTGAAAACCAAGGTAGTTCATGTAGTAATTGTCTATCTACAGTCACGTGAAAGACAGAAGAAAAAATCCACTTTTTAAAATGTTTTCCCTGTTAAATAATTAGTGTATGGACAGATTTTGTTTGTTTGTTTTTATGCTCAAAAAATAGGTATAAATGCCATGTTCCTTATTGGATTTAGTAAGCACAATAAATGTTTCCACTCACTTGTATAATAAATACATATTGAAAACTAACTTTATCCTAACACCCTAGATCCAGAAATGTAAAGGTAACATTAAAATTTAATGAATAAACACACACTGCCCTTTTTGAATTTAGAGTCTAGTATAGACAAAGAGATAGTAAACAGAATTACTAAATTACATAATAGTATATTAGATATAAGTGTTCTAAAGATAGAAAATAAACATAATTGTTAAAGCATGTGTTCCAATTTAAATAGACTGAACAGAGATATAACTGAGAAGGTGATAACTGAGTGAATACTAGACTGGCATAAAAGAATGAATCTTGCCAATTTGCTGAGTAAAGAGCACTAGGCAGATTATCAAATGTGCATGCTGTGAGGCAAAAGTGTGGCTAGTGAGTTTTCAGAATATCCAATAATCAATTTGGTTGCAGCAGTGATTATAGTGAGAGCAACGGAGATGAAAAAAAGAGATAGTAGATCATTACCATTATGTTGGTTTTGCATAGAGTGTGAAGGGGACCCTAGGGGAATTTTGATCAAAATAAAAAGATATAACCTGGATTTTTAAAATATAACTATAGTTGATCTGAAAAGAAGTAAGTAGAGAAGTACATTGCTGAAAGGAAGGAGGCTAATTAGTAAGCAATCCAGTCAACAGATTATGGTAGCACAGTTTATGTCCACAGTGGTAGCAATGGGAGTGGTAATAAATGTTTTGAATCCAGATACTTTATAGGTAGTACCCAAAAACTTTGTGAAGATCACTGAAGATCAACGTGTATGAATGAAATATTTGGGTTAAAATTAATTTTCATGTGGTCTTCTTAACTTTTGATAGCAGAAGTGCAGGCTATCTGCATCTTTCTTCTTGCCCCAACACAGAATCCTCAACTACAGGTACTGCATTTTTGTAACCCAATTTCATGATATACTGTATATTAGAAACATGCCACATTCAGTCCTGTTTACAATTATCTCACTTTTCAAACTATACTTCTCTTTCTATAGCTCTGAAATCCACTGAGATATCTCAAATGCAGGTCAAATTTCATTCCAAAACAAAACAGTGTTTCCAGAAAATGAAATCTATTTTCCCTCCCTAGAGAAATATTATTTATTCAGATAATCAGGCCAGACATTTATGATTTATCACTGATTCCTGAACTTCTTCATCAGCTACTTTCTGGTTTATATAATTTAAATTATTCCCTGTTTATATTATGAGTAGCCTTGAAAGAATGATTGTAACAATTATGTATTATATGTAATAACTGCAATAAGTTGAGACATCTGTCCATCAAATATCTCTCTGGTGTCACTTAATTGTTCCTCTGGTAGTTCACTGCTATTCCTTTAGACATCCAGCTGTTTCTTTCTTTCTTTCTTTTTTAATTTCTTTATCCTTTACACGATCTTGTCATTGTTAACACAGTAGCACTTTAAGTTCCTTTATATTATTGAATGATAAAAATGAACACTTGATATTACCACAATTATTTGAATTATTATGTTCAGGAAAATTATCAAATTGGAATGTGTTAATAGTACAATTGTTTACATTAAATAAATGCTTGAGCACAGGCAGAGGAGGAGCCCAGCGCACTTGAGTGTGGCCGAGAGCTACCCCACATCTGAGGTCAGAGGCAGCAGCCTAGAGTGCCAGGCTGCTACGGCATAGGAACGGCCAAGAGGAGCTACCCTGTGTCCAAGGTCAATGGCAGCTGGGAGGAGACACCCCGCATCTGAGGTCAGGTTGGCGGCCGAAAGGAGCTACTCCACGTCCGAGGTCAGTGGCGGCTGGGAGGAGACACCCCATGTCCGAGGTCAGGGCGGCGGCCGGAAGGAGCTACCCTGTGTCTGAGGTCAGGGGTGGCCGGGAGGAGACACCCTGTGTCTGAGGTCAGGGCAGTGGCCGGGAGGAGCTACTCTCTATCAGAGGCCAGTGAGGGCCAGAAGGAGACACCTCACGTCTGAGGTCTGGGGCAAGGAGAAGCCACCTCACATCCGAGGCCAGGGGTGGCAGCTGGAAGCAGATACCCACGTCCGAGGCCAGGGACGGCAGCTGGGAGGAGCAACCTGAGGAGTGATGGCTGGGCAGGCACAGGAGGGCCTAGAGGAGCTATCCTACATTGAAGGTCAGGAACGTGGCAGTAAGGAGATACCCCTCGTCTAAGATAAGGAGCAGTGGTTGTGCTTTGCTGGAGCAGCCGTGAAGAGAAACCCCACGCCCAAGGTAAGAGAAACCCAAGTAAGATGGTAGGTGCTGCAAGAAGGCATCAGAGGGCAGACACACTGAAACCACACTCACAGAAAACCAGTCAATCTAATCACACTAGGATCACAGCTTTGTCTAACCCAATGAAACCAAGCCATGCATTTAAGGGTCTAGATCTGATAGAGTGCCTGTTGAACTATGGGATGAGGTTTGTGACACTGTACAGGAGACAGGAATCAAGACCATCCCCATGGAAAAGAAATGCAAAAAAGCAAAATGGCT
>SJXQ01002870.1:0-81395 GCA_006408695.1 Aepyceros melampus
ATACAAATTATTCTGATATTGAGAAGCCAATTTGAGAAGATACTTTGGAAACTTTCTATAAAACAAGTGGAAATATATAGACTCCTTATTTGGTTGAATATAAAAGGAACTCCTTTTTTCATCTTTAAATTCATCTATTATAGCACAGAGAGAAAATTCAGATAACAAATTAATGAAATGTGAAGCAAAAGTGAAGTGATGTGAAAACGATGAGTGATGAAATCAATAGAAATTATTCTGACATTGATAAGTGAATTGAAACATTTTTCCAGATTATGCCAAAAACAATAATTCATTAAGAGGAAGAAATAAATTTTGAATAGAAGCAATGAATAGGCTCTTAGATTGTTTAAGAGTTCAAAAAGTGAAGAGAAGTTAATCAGATGACTATATCAGGAAAAGATTGAAATATCTTGCTGGTTTGATACAAAATATTGACATTGATGAAGATAATATAAAAACCCATAATAATGCCACTGACAATGAGCACATTGATGCAAAACTGGTTCATGGGTGTCATCAGTTCAAATTGTATTTAATATTAGGCACTGTACAAAAAATTGAAGTACTCTGAACTCTTACAGCTTATAAATTAAACTTGATAGAAGTTTCCCAAATTTGACAAAAATCCTTAATCCTTATACATTTTACCAATATATGTGGAGATGAAAGAAAGTGTAAATGCTACCAGTTTTAAAATAATTGATCAAGCATGATAGACTGACTTCTCAAAGAGTGGCAGAGAAAAACTATAGGGGAAAAGAAAAGATACTATTCATGGGTGTCATCAGTTCAAATTGTATTTAATATTAGGCACTGTACAAAAAATTGAAGTACTCTGAACTCTTACAGCTTATAAATTAAACTTGATAGAAGTTTCCCAAATTTGACAAAAATCCTTAATCCTTATACATTTTACCAATATATGTGGAGATGAAAGAAAGTGTAAATGCTACCAGTTTTAAAAAAATTGATCAAGCATGATAGACTGACTTCTCAAAGAGTGGCAGAGAAAAACTATAGGGGAAAAGAAAAGATACTATAGCATGTACCAGACAGTTAATTGCTGAGTATTATGTTATTTGCCTGGATTTGTGTCATGTTTGTGGTATTTGCCGACTTTTTAAACAAAGTGGATGATTTATTGTGATATATTTTCTTGTCCTATAAAGAACTGCTACTGTCAATTGCTGCAATAACAAATGAGTCCAAAACTTAAACAATAACACATGTATTATTTCATATCTGTAGGTCAAGAATTCAACGGGTCTTAACTTGGTAGCTGTCATTCAAGGTCTTTTAAGAGGCTGCAGTTCAGATGTCAGCTGAGACTTCCCTCATGTGAAGGCTTGAGTGGTGATGGTGTCGCTAAACTTCCCATCCTGTATATAATAAGGATTCTCTTTCCTGCAGTTTTAACATTCCCCATTTTCCATAAAGCCCTCATCTGAAGCCTCATTAAAGCCCATCAGGATGCTATGAACAGTCTTAGCAGTGATAGCCTTAACATAGCACTTTGTCAAAATCCTTCTACCCTCTGATTACTATCTAATTTCAAAGTTTCTGCATAGTTTAGGTCTTTATGATGGTAGTGTTCCACTCTTGGCACCAAAATCTGTGTTAGATGTCTTTTCTTACAAAACAAATTAGCCCCAAACTTAGTGTCTGAAAACATTTGGTAACCCACATAGTTTCTGTCTGTTGGGAATGCAGGAATGGCTTCCCTGGACAGTTCTAGCTCAGGGTCTTTCATATTTACAATTAAAATAGTCTGGGGTGCAGTCAAGATCAAAGAGGACCACCTTGGAAACAAACCAGAGCACATTCAAAATAAATATTTGCCTTTATATCTTATTTTTATTTGCAATTTTATATTCATTACATGTAGAATTTTCCTTTTCCACAACACTTGGCTCTCCAATAAATCAGACCACAACTCATGACTTCTCTCATTATCTCAGACCACACAGATGGTCTATTAGCATTACACATCCTGTTAGGTCTACCTTCAAAATATATCCCTAATTTAGTTACATATCACAACTTCAACTGTTACCAAATTTCCTTCAATGATAATCATTGCTCACTGGTATATACTACAATCGTCTTTTCAATGGTTTTCCTACTTTTGTCTTTGTCCTCCTCTCATCTGTTGGCAACATGCAAAATGATTATTTAAAAATAATAGGCATGTGAAGTTACCACTTTTTCAAATCTCCAATGACATATTTTCTGACTGTCAAGCAAAAGCCAACTTCCTTTTACGTTCTGTAAGACTCTAGGTAATCTGGTCCCTGTCTCCCTCCCCAACAGCATAACCACCTCTCTCCTCCTGCTCACAGTACTCCAACTACAACGGCTTCCATGCTGTCCCCACCTCAAAACCTGTACTTTCTGTTCTTCTGCCTGAATGCTCTTTCCCCAAAAACACCTCTTTTCATATATAAACACACTGTACACTTTACTCTCTAAAACATAGTATTGCCTCATGACCTCCCCTGAAATGTAAGGTCTCTGAGGGCCAGAACTTTGTTTGGTACTTGCTAATATTCCTACCACAAACAAGGCCAACACATGATAGATAGTCAATGAATATTTACTGAAAAATAGATTAAGGAATGAATAAATAATTGAATGTTTTAAGAGATCACACTAGAGTTAGAACTGTGCAGTGTTCATACAGCCAAGAGGAAAAAAGATTCAGAAAAACAAGGGTTATTATAGGCTCTGTTAAATGTTGTAGAAAGGTAGAATAAAATGAGACTGGAATAAAGAGAATGGGGGGAAAACTTCAAATTTGGTGCTTAGAAGATTCAGTTCAATCAGTTCAGTTTCTTAGTTGTGTCTGACTCTTTGTGACCTCATGGACTGTAGCAGGCCAGGCTCCCTGTCCATCACCAACTCCCAGAGCATGCTCAAACTCATGGCCATCGAGTTGCTGATACCAACCATCTCATCCTCTGTTGTCCCCTTCTCCTCCCACCTCCACTCTTTCCCAGAATCAGGGCCTTTTCCAATGAGTCAGTTCTTCGCATCAGTTGGCCAAAGTATTGGAGTTTCAGCTTAACTATTAGTCCTTCCAATAAATATTCAGGACTGATTTCCTTTAGGATGGCCTGGTTGGACCTTCTTGCTGTCCAAGGGACTCTCAAGAATCTTCTCCAACACCACAATTTAAAGCATCAATTTTTCAGTGCTCAGCTTTCTTTATGGTCCAACTCTCACATCCATTCATGACTACTGGAAAAAGCATAGCTTTGACTAGACAGACCTCTGTCAGCAAAGGAATCTTTCTGCTTTTCAATGTGCTGTCTAGGTTAGTCATAGCTTTTCTTCCAAGGAGCATGCCTCTTTTAATTTCATGGCTGCAGTCACCATCTACAGTGATTAATCAGACTTTATTTTTTTGAGCTCCAAAATCACTACAGATGGTGATTGCAGCCATGAAATTAAAAGATGCTTACACAAGTGTACATTATATCAAACAAGCTAAGAGCATTTTAACTATAGGCAGACCTAAATAATAATATTAAAGTTGTTGATCCATACTCAGCTTGTAACATTTTTACTCTTAATTGAGAAAGGATTGGAATAATATATTTAAACTGCAAATAATGTAGACATAAGATAATTACACTAAGTTATAAAGATTGAAGGACTAAAAATGCCCTTTAAGAATCCTATTGGGAAAAAAAAAAAGATAAGGGTGATGGGTGGAAAATTACTTTTGTTCATTAATTCCTGGCAGATGTTGTAGTTGATGCTTACCTGAAAATGGCATTTTCTTCTTTCAAGATAGATATTGTCCCCCAAATCCTTGCCCTCTTGAAGTTTTATAAGGAATTTTCATCATTCTACATTGTTTTTCAGATGCCTTATCTTCTTTTAACCACACATCTATATGTCTGAAT
Organism: Aepyceros melampus; assembly: GCA_006408695.1. Taxonomy (NCBI): domain Eukaryota; kingdom Metazoa; phylum Chordata; class Mammalia; order Artiodactyla; family Bovidae; genus Aepyceros; species Aepyceros melampus. Next base: position 3,912 of record SJXQ01002870.1, read on the forward strand.
TATTGTTATTAGTTTTACTTAAGTAGTAGGTGACTGATGGTTTGATTTTTCTTATGTGCTTCGGTATAACTATAGTGAAGAAATAAAATGATAAATTCTATCATTAATGAACTTAAGCATAACCTTCTCATAGTATTTCACATGTGCTATGTTCCAGTGATCATGAAATAATAATTTTCTATAACTTTCAGCAAGTCTAGATTATTCTTACCTGATTCTCCTTTTTGAAGGTTGTAGTGATTGAAATGAGTGAGTTTTCTTACTCTCAGTTCATGTCCGACTCTTTGCAACCCGATGAATCGCAGCACGCCAGGCCTCCCTGTCCATCACCAACTCCCGGAGTTCACTCAGACTCGTGTCCATCAAGTCAGTGATGCCATCCAGCCATCTCATGACTTAACTGACCCTACTTAAGCATAACCTTCTCATAGTATTTCACATGTGCTATGTTCCAGTGATCATGAAATAATAATTTTCTATAACTTTCAGCAAGTCTAGATTATTCTTACCTGATTCTCCTTTTTGAAGGTTGTAGTGATTGAAATGAGTGAGTTTTCTTACTCTCAGTTCATGTCCGACTCTTTGCAACCCGATGAATCGCAGCACGCCAGGCCTCCCTGTCCATCACCAACTCCCGGAGTTCACTCAGACTCGTGTCCATCAAGTCAGTGATGCCATCCAGCCATCTCATGACTTAACTGACCCTAAAAATATATCTTTAGGGGCATCAAGGATCATCACATGTAAATTGAATGCATACCTCCTAGATACGTGAAATATAGTTTGTAGGCGCCATTGTGGCAAGAATAATTCCACACCTTCCTTAGTAACTTCAAATATTTGCAAATCTTGAAGAGAAAAGGAGCAGATAGTATGATTTGCAGCTTGAACAAGTGTAGTGAGTCATCAGTGATGTTCAAAGGCAGCAAAGATCTAATGAATACATGCTATAGTTTTAACACTGGAAATAACGTTTAATTATCCAAAAGGATATTTTATCCTTTAAAAGCTTCTTCGAAGACCTTGGTTGCCCTTTCATTCCTCTAAACTTGGCAGGTATATTTAATTGATGATGATGGCACATGGCAGGGCTGTTTGATGGTCATGGAAGACCAATCCTGTTCTAAAGAGAAACTCATGAAGTAGCAAAGGGTTCAGCATGTGTCCAGCCCCTCCAGGGGATGGATAAGATCTAAGGAAGAGTGTCAGTGTTCTTGAAATTGAGCTCAAATCAAGGAACCAAGCTCCAAGTGGAGATATTAGGAAACCAAAGATTTGCCATATTTGGGAGAGTGTGGAGTGAGGACGTCATGATGCTGCAACAATATGGAAGTTGCCACCATAGGAATGGTCTATACAGTCCCTTTTAGTTCTAAAATTTAGATTATAAAATTTCATGTTCAGCCTGCATTTACTTGTAACAGAGAAAGTTTATTTGCACTGCCTTATTCTCTTGAGTATCTTTCTTTTTGGTTCTTCCCACCTGGTAATGCCTATGGATCACAGGTTCTTGCTGTTGTCTCTGTACTTCACTTCAGCAGAGGTGATTGTATTCAATATGTGTTTGTATCTTCTCCCTACATATTGTTATGAGCAACATGCAAGTGGACTCTCATTGTGATAAACTGTTACAGTGAAAAAAAATCTTTAGTAATATATATGTAAATTTTAGAAATGAAGTAAAGTGAAAGTTGCTCAGTCGTGTCCAATTCCGACCTCATGGACTGTAGCCTGCCAGGCTTCTCTGCCTATGGAATTCTCCAGGCAAGAATACTGGAGTGGGTTGCCATTTCCTCCTCCAGGGGTTCTTCTTGACCTAGGGATCAAACCTGGGTCTCCTGCATTGCAGGTAGATTCTTTACCATTGAGCCACCAGAGAAGCCTCTGTGAATTTTAGTTCCTTGTTATTCATTTGACATGAATGTATTTATATTTTTTTCTATGAATTACACTCATCATTGTGTTGATTAGAAATGTATGAATACATTTCAATTCTGAATTTAATAGCAATATATGTATGCAGGTGTACATTTAAACATATAGGCATATAAAGGGTTTTTTTTTCTTTAGGATAAAAACAAATATAAAAATACTGTGAAATTCTTACTGAATCTGTTGCAGGATGTCTGACTTCCTCTATGAAGTGTCATTCTATAAATGTTATTACTTAGTGGAATGAGTATATTTGACATGGACCCATATTTACTTTTGAACCGCGGTGCTGGAGAAGACTCTTGAGAGTCCCTTGGACAACAAGGAGATCAAACCAGTCACTCCTAAAGGAAATCAGTCCTTCAATACTGACAGGACTGATGCTGAAGCTGAAGCTCCAATACTTCAGCCACCAGACGTGAAGAGCCAACTCATTGGAAAAGACCGTGATGCTGGGAAAGACTGAGGGCAGGAGGAGAAGGGGACAACAGAGGATGAGATGGTTGGATGAAATCATCGACTCAATGGACATGAGTTTAAGCAAACTCTGGGAGATAGTGAAGGTCAGGGAAGCCTGGCATGCTGTAGTCCATAGCGTCACAAAGAGTCAGACGCCACTGAGTGACTGAACAACGTATTTACTAACAGTTAAATGAAACAACAGGCTTCTGCGGAGTAAAAGTGTTAATATAACAGGTCGATTATGAAGAGTTAGATGAACTACTTTTAGTTTTGCTCTCAAAAAATTATATATAAGAAATTTAAATTTTGTGAGTGTATTTTATAGACTGAGCAGAGTGGTAGCCATATGAAAAATATGTGGCTGGCTCCCTGGTGCTGCTGATTTTAGGGTGCATTCTGAATGGTTAGTTACTTGCAGCACAGATTCACAATAGAAGCAACTTTCAATTGTAATAGAAATCTGTGAGATATGCACATGGGACTGTTCAAATAATTAAACTCCCTTCCACTTTAGACGATCTTATTTGCCACTTGGTGCAGGTCTGAAGATTGTACAAACTGTGAAGAAGTCACTTGGTATGGTCTGGCAGCCCCTGAGCAATCACTTCAGCTTTGTCACAGTAGCCCTAGTTTATAGGACTTCCCTAGTGGTTCGGACGGTAAAGCATCTGCCTGCAATGTGGGAGACCCGGGTTCGATCCCTGGGTCAGGAAGATCCTCTGGAGAAGGAAAAGGCAACCCACTCTGGTACTCTTGCCTGGATGAAGGAGCCTGGTGGGCTACAGTCCATGGGGTTGCAGAGAGTCAGCACGACTGAGTGACTTCACTTTCACTTCACTTCCAAGGGGCACTGTCCTTAAGAATAGGAAGTACTGTATTCATACAGTATTGTAAAGCAAAACAAACTAAAAAATAAAAATTAATTAATAAAAAAAAAAAAAAAAAAGAATAGGAAGTAGTTGCTCATACATGAGTTCTAAGTAGTTCCTTTCCTTCTATATATTTTCCATGCTCTTCACTACTATTCTCAACATGGTTATCTCAGATATTCGGGTATAAGTGGCTACAGGCTAAAGATGACCTTATTCTATAACAGTTTGATGTCTGATGCAGCAATAGCTAGATATATCAGCTTCCTATATATGGCCTTGAATGTGTGTTTCCACTTTAGGAGATGTTCTACCTACCCAATATGTCTGCAAATGTTGTTCTGCACATTTGGCAAAATTCCTTTTGTCTTAAAGCAAGTACTTAATCTCTTATTGGAGAAGGGAACTTAAGTTTTCGAGGATTAATTCTGAGCCTGACATTGTGTTCGCCATAGATTCATTTTCACTTAAGAACTCATTTATTACTTTATAGATAAAATTTTATTGAATAATAAAAACATTATCAGATTTAATTAAGGGGCATTGGAAAAGGCATATCCATTTCTCCATTCCTCTTCTGTTAATACATTTTACCTATTCCCTTACATTTACTTATTCTCTCAAGTATGTGCATGTGTGTGGGAAAAGAAGAGAGGGAATGAGAGAATGAAGTGTGACTGGGTACACAACTCTCTCAGAATAAAATCTTGCTCTTGGTTGTAATTAGTTCTGATTCCAGGTACTTGGGTTTGGAAAAAGAGACTCTAGCACCTTATAAAATAGTATGTAAATAATTATCTGTGTTCACCATTAGAATGTAAATAATTATCTGTGGGATTAAGCTTCTCTATCCAATAAGAGAACTGTAATCCTCAAATACACAGACATGTTCACCTTCAGGTATTAGTTAAAATTGAGAGAAAAGAAAGATAAATAGAAGAATCAGACAAATGATATTTGTAAGATTTTCAAAAGCCCCTTTTACATATTTCAGTCAATATTACTGAAACATAATCAGTGACTTAATACTGCTTAATACTAAAAGTATTGATGAAGAAAGTACATCTCTTTAAATAGATTAGATATGATGAAGAAGTTTATGACTTCACACTTAGCAAGATTAGTTTTAAGAGTTCAAAGGGATACCTCTAAAACCATTTAATCCAACTTTCTACTGACAGTTGGAATGCCTGCTCTTCAGCCTGGTCAAACATGTAATGGGGCTCTGCCTAAAGACTAGAAGTTTGTAATCTGGTGAAATAAAAGCATTGCATTGTTGGCTAACTCTAATTCTGCAGTTTTTTCCATGTTGCCTTCCATGTATTAGCTCTCTTTCCCCTAACGCTGTCTCCTAGACGCAAGCAAAATTTGTCACATCTTTAGATTCAAAACTTCCTATAACTGCCTCTCCTTCAGTTGTTTCTCTGTGATATGCTATTGAGACCCAATAAAAGCCTGCTCCTCTTGAAGACTGCCATCCAGCTCTTTTCCATCGCTTAAAATCTGTCCATGATTTAATGTCAGGTTTCTTGAAAGAGATGTCTGCCTTTATTTTTCTTGCTTCCTCACTTTTAGTTCACTCCAGAAAGTGTCACAGACTAGTTTCTCCTTTGGTCTTAAATCTGTCCCTATGGTGTTATTAATGATCTCCTGAGCACCAAATCCTACGTATAATGGTCTTTCTGCAGCATCTAATCCTATTGGTTCCTCAAGACTCTTTCCTCTTTTATGGGCCTAAAACTTCTTTCTCCTTGTTTTCTTCCTGGTTCACCTCCAGCTCCTTCATGAGTTCACCTTTTGAAGGCTGGAGTGATTTTCTAAGGTAGCTTCCTTCATCTTTTTACATATTACACATAATTACTAAGTAGTTTTATATGCTATGTGTTATGGCCCATATTCCGATTCACAAAAATGTCACCAATCTGGATCTCTTTTCTAACTTCTGCAATTCAGTTTCCCCATAAACTGTTTTCATTTGGTACCCCTCATTTCCTGCCTGTTTTACTATACCTATCTCCTGATTGGTCTTTATGTCCAATCCACATCGTCAGTTAGAGTGAGCTTTCTGAGATGAGAATCAATCATTATTCTTGCCTTCAGGGAGTCTCCTTGTCTAGCAAATACTTTTCAAACTCCTTAGTTTTGTGTATAAGGCTCTTCACAACTTGAGACTTCTCCAACCTCCCATTTTCCACCTTAAATTCTCAGCCTTAGCCCGAGAGAGCTCACTTGTGCTTCCTAGACACTTGGCACTCTCTCTCACACCTGAACCCTAGACAACTTCTGCCTGAAGCCCCTTTCCCTCCCTCTCTATGCTGTCTTCACTGGGCTGCTTCCCATATATCTCAGAGATGCCACTCTACCTACCCTGTGGCTTGTTCTTTCCCAGAAGTCACTTAAGAGCCTCTCTGGGATGCCTTTGGCGCCCCAATCCAGCTGTCTCTCTTAGCGCTTAGCACACTGCGATTGCTCATGGACCTGTCTCTCTCCTCTCCAGACCATGAACAGTTGAATGAGGACTGTGCTTTCTCTTGTGTGTAACCCCAATACTTTATAAAAAGGACCTTGCACCTCAGTTAGGGCCATATACATCATTCACTCAGTGAACGTTTTGTGAATCTACTAAGCTCTGTAGTCGATGCTGAGAATGTACTAATAAACAAGATGAGCTGGCCTCATGAAACTTGTAAACAACAGCTTTATTCCTTTTGTGTGCTAAGTCACTTCAGTTGCATCCCACTCTGCGACCCGATGGACCATAGCCTGCCAGGCTCCTCTGTCAGTGGAATTCTCCAGGCAAGAATACTGGAGCGGGTAGCCATGCCCTCCTCTGGGGGATCTTCCCAACTCAGAGATTGAACCCACATCTCCTGCATTGGCACGCAGGTTCTTTACCACTAGTGCCACCTGGAAACCCCTTTTAAAGGCTGTTAATTCACCCTAGTCCGATATGCCAGGGTCATTTTCCAAACTTGATCTTGCTGGAAACCACATTTGCTGGCCTTTTGAGTGTGTCCTGTGCAGATGTGTTCTTTAGGACATAGCTGGAGGTACTCGGTGTGCGTTCAGTGCTACCTTTTCTCTCTTTTCATTCTCAGAGCAATTCTGTGATATCAGGACTGTTGCTCTCCTCTAACCTGTGAGGAAACGGAAGTTTGCAGAACTTAAATCCTGGGTTTGCAAATGTCAAAGCAGTTTCAAACCCAGAGCCCAAAACTTTATGCTAAATCGATCAAGAGGCTCTTTGTGTCTTCATTGAATCACTGATAACAAATGTTGAATAAAAAAGAGCTGAACTTTGAGCTGCCTGAGGCTGATATTACAGATCTCCTTCTTGGTGACACCAGACATTTATCAAACATTTCTATCAGTCTCCCTGCTAGCCAGCCCACCTTTCTTCACCCTGTCCTTAGGACATTATGGAAGGCTTATTAAATGCCATAGAGAAATCAGTGTCCACCTTATCCACACACTGCCTTTACCTGCAAATCCAGAACTCCCATCCAATGGGGAAATGGGCCCAACACCAGACCTCATAAATATCTGTCCAGTGAATGACTGACTTGACTTTCTTCCTTGTTCTTTCCATTCCACCCATTAACTTGCAGCTGTGTAATTGCTTAATGCAATTACCCTTTAAGTCCTTAGATGTGCTGCCTCAATGGCAGTATGCAAAGCTGTCTTCAGAGGTTGCATGGATCCCTCCCACAAAATTATATAGTTGTGTATCTGTTTGAATCAACCTGCTGCTTGCTCCAAAGAAGAGATATCTGAAATCATGCATTTCCCAACCATTATATTGAAGTGCTGAGTGGCAGGGCAGGTGTGGCTGAACCCAGCTATGTTGAGACTTGTTTCATCTCCAGAGAGAAGAGTTGTCAGTCAGCCTTGCCTTGGACAGTGGGTGGAGGAGGAAAGCCCCTTTGACAGTGGACAGAAAGAGTTGTACCTGGAAAGGGACATGAGTGTATCTGACTCTTCAAAATAAGACACAGTTAGGTTCTAATTCCTTAATTTTTTTTCCCTCTTTTCACTTGCTGCTTGATAATATAATCAGTGGGAGGGATGATGGGAATAATTTTTTAAATAATTATTTAAACATAGTCTTGCCAGTTTTTCTCCATGAGGGTTAATGGCTTTTCATTAAAAAAAAAAAAAGATTAAAGAAATGAGTCATGCAACTTTTGTTAAAACAAAATATCTTTCTCTTTTCTTTTTTAGGCGATTATGACAGTACCAATACAAATGGCACCTATTAATTGTTAAGCTGTAATTTTAGAAATAAAAGTGTGTTCCCAATGAGGCTATTTCAAAAGAAAAATTTAGCATCAACTCTGATATACCATCTGGTATTCAAATCACTTTGAAAAAAATGTTCATAGTAATGTGAATTCTCCTAGGACAAAGCTGGTGAGCAACAGGAGACTGGAATTAAACAATCTCGAAGAAACTAAAATCCCTTTGGCATTGCCTCTTTCTGTGTGATCTTCTCTGTCAGGAGTCCGATTTTAGTTTGATCTCAATCAGAGGGACATAATTTATAGAAGAAATTTCAGAACGGGTGTTCTAGTTACTCTTTTTACCACACTATCTTTAAAGAAGCTCTGAATTCTCCCTTTAAATCCACTTGACTACTGATGATTCTGAAACTCCAAGAACAAACAATGGGTTGGATCCTTTGTCTTCTTCTGCCTATGCTATTGAGAACAATAGCCATTAAGTTTAGAACAGGGCACACTTTTAAAAGCTGATTCGTATTGTGTTACTAGGTCTTTCATAAGTCATCTTTGGCATATTAATTAGAATCTAAAAATGTAATGACAGTTAAAATTTTTTTAAGTTTTTTTAAATTGGAGTATAATCTCTATATTTATTTGATCATTTCAAACAGTCCACAAATATGAAACTTACAGGAAAAAAATGCCATCTGTAATTGTGCTGCATTTCAGTAACTATCAAGGACAGAGAACTTATGTAATAAAATGATGATGTAGACTTTTTGGCTCCTCACAGCTTATATAATTGTTGTTATAAAAAGATATATTACTTTGTTTTCTATATGAGGTACAGAACTCACTACTGTGTTACCCATGGGACATTTTTGCTTAATTAAGAACTGCAGTCAAGAGGGTTACTTGAATGTAAACTATTTGATTTCAAAGTTCATAAAGATAGTTTGAAAAATTGAAAGTATATCTTGCTTGCTCGTCCTAACTTCAATTCTGTTCATCATTTAGGTGATGATACAAAGTATAAAATTTGTATTTGCAGAACATGTTTGAAAAGGAATTTAGCTAGTGAGTTCTAGAAAGTATTGTTCTCAGAGTCTTCCCAAGAAGGAGGTAACATTAAAAGTGTTAATGTCCTCAGCTGACAAACTGAAACACAGGTTAGGATTGACTTGAGGTTTTACCATCTGCCCTTGTAGCTCAGCTGGTAAAGAATCTGCCCTCAATGCAGGAGACCTGGGTTCAATCCCTGGGTTGGGAAGATCCCCTGGAGAAGGGAAAGGCTACCCACTCCAGTATTCTGGCCTTGAGAATTCCATGGACTATACAGTCCATGGGGTCACAAAGAGTCGGACATGACTGAGCGACTCTCACTTCCACTTTACCATCTGCAGAGTTATAAGGAAACAAGCCTTCTGGAGTGGTTTCTTTATATCCTGCCTAAAATGGGAACAAGATACTAAGCAAGGGAGAATGTTTGTTAAATTAGTTCCATAAGGGCTGGCTTACTGGCTGGGGGCAGGGGAGACATAAAAATAATGAGGAGGAAGATAACTGATGCAATGTCTTTCCATTTTAAGGCTTCCCTGGTGGCTCAGACGGTAAAGCATCTGCCTGCAATGTGGGAAACCCAGGTTCGATTCCTGGGTCGGGAAGATCCCCTGGAGAAGGAAATGGCAATCCACTCCAGCACTCTTGCCTGGAAAATCCCATGGATGGAGGAGCCTGATAGGCTACAGTCCATGGGGTCGCAAAGAGTCGGACACGACTGAGCGACTTTCCATTTTATGTCTTTAATTTAAACATAAAAATATCTACCATTTCTGTTCTTATAGAACATAAATGTCTTCATATTTCTTGGACTTATTGGCTGTACATTTTGCTGATTTGGAAGCAGCTGCAGTATTGCTTTGCCTACCCAAAAGAGAATTTATAAATAGTACTGGTCAGTATCCAACATGTGTGATTTTTTTAAACTGTTGACTGAATTGTCTTTAGGAAGTATATTTTTAGTGTAAAAACTACAATGCTGTATTATGGTAGTTCTATGAAATAGATTTTAAACTATGTATATTCCACACTGAAATGTATAAAATGACATTAAAAAGAGAAACTCAGTCAATGATTAAATATATTCATTCAACCCTTTAAATATTCCACCAGCCAGCATTTACTGAGGACCTACTCTGTGTCGGGCACTGTTCCATAAGGATATTTTGAATGTCTTCTCTGTTCCAGGAACTGTCCCAGGCATTTGGAATACAAAATTCATAAAGTACAGTCTCTTTTCTTAGGGAACTAAGGATCAGTACTATTGTGGGAAGAAGGGATGATCAGTTAGTAGCTGACGAGATCAGGGAAAAGCCTCAAGGTTATGGAACAATGGTCCCCATCACCACTGGACTGAAATATTTTATTTAAAAATTTTTCAGTACAGATTACATCTAACATCCTGGTTGTTTTGGAGGATGGCTACAAGAGACACAGGTAAGAGATTCTGGAACAGTGAGGATAGTTGTTGTTCAGTCACTCAGTCATATCCAACTCTTTGTGACCCTATGGACTGTAGCATGCCAGGCTTCCCTGTCCTTCACTGTCTTCTGGAGCTTGCTCAGACTCATGTCCATCAAGTTGGTGATGCCATCCAACCAACTCGTCCTCTATCATCCTCTTCTCCTGCCTTCATCTTTCGCAACATCAGGGCCTTTTCAAATGAGTTGGCTCTTCACATTAGGTAGCCAAAGTATTGGACCTTCAGCATCAGTCCTTCTAATGAGTATTCAGGATTGATTTCCTTTAAGAGTGACTGGTTTGATCTCCTTGCAGTCTAAGGGACTCTGAGGAGTCTTACAGTTCAAAAGCATAATTCTTTGGCACTCAGCCTTCTTTGGTCCAACTTTCACATCCATACATGACTACTGGAAAAACCATAGCTTTGACTCTACAAACTTTTGTTGGCAAAGTAATGACTCTGCTTTTTAATATGCTGTCTAGGTTTGTCATAGTGTAAATACCTTCTCCTCCATGAAACCTCTAGCTATCTGTCCAGCTGAACATAACTATTTAGTCAAACTCACAACACTCTTGTTCTTATGTCATATATCTATGTTTCTATATCTGTAAATCTCTATATCTGTCTATCTGTCTCTGCATGGCAGCTCTGGGGTCTAAGAGCAAGTGTTCCAAGAGTCAGGAAATAGGAAGACACCAGCCTCTTAAGTCCTCTTTCATTTGAGAAAGGCAAGATTTCAGAGAAGAATTTTTTTTAAAGCTGACTTTAAAATGTCCCTCTCTGCCTGGCTACCAGACTAATATCCTTAGTGATATTTTTAGAACTACATTAAATTCCAAATGTTATTATATATATATAGTAGCAGTATATATCAGTTCAGTTCAGTTCAGTTCAGTCGCTCAGTCACATAATAAAATGTATGATTGCATTGATTTTCTGATTTGCACTATGGAGAAACACACGCAATGAATTTTGCCACTCAATAATTGCCCTTTGGTTACCTCCCTTAAAGAATATATTTTACCTCCCTTAAAGAGTATATTTTACAATACATTGTTAATAGAGGAAAGGATTATTTTATCAAATGCTCTTTACCTGTTGCTTTCGCTGGTGTTGTACATTACCTCACAATATTTCCTTATAATTGTAGCAGATTAATTATGTGTAATCTATGTATTACTTATGAAAATAGCTATGGTAATTTCTGACTTTCTTAATATAATCAGGAATAACTCATTTCTTCACATTAATGGTGCATATGTGAGTGTATATGTTTGTTAAAATAACATTTTCACATGTTACTAGTTTCAGTAGGATAAAATTTCAAGGATTATTCCCTCTGAAGCTTTTAGTAGGATAAGATGAGAAACTGGGGAAGGGGAAAATTTCATCTTACTGCAGTGTATCACACAATTAGGTACTTTATGGGGAATTTTATGTCTTCTACTAAAATAGCCAGCATTGGACGTTTTCAGAAATAGGATATTGGACTGATCAGCTCATTGGTCAGTTCTGCTATGGTAATTTCTGTTTGCCTAAAGAGGATGTTTTTTGCTTGATTTGAATTCACATTAGAAAATAGTCAATGTTCTTTGTTTAGATTTCTTGAATCATACCATGCTAGAAATGGCCATACTACAAGATTTCTTACTTGTCAAAGTGCTTCTTTTTCAAGTGTTATGGTAGGAGAATCATTTAATAGTGTGAGAAGAGATTCATAGTGTTATATGGAAAAAAAATTATAGAAAAAATATAAATTACAGTTCCTTTTTATATTATATACACAAAGGAAAGCCTTTGGTAGTAGATTTGTGGTTATGATCACAGGCTTTGGTGTAATTTGGAGGGTCAAATCCTAGCTTCTTACCTTATTAAATATGTGACCTTTGACCTAGAGCAAATTACTAAACATCTCTGTACCTTAATTTCCTAATTTGCAATGGAGATGATGGGTCCATACATTAAAGATTATTTATATTATCTGTTCTAAATTATTTATATATGATATAGAACAGAGATTGGTACAGAGTAAGTACTCAATATTATTAAAATTATATTGTTATTATTAATGCATAATATTAATAATGCTTACCTTAGATAATTTGGCTTAAAGGTAATTTTTATTTCTTCTTTATAATTGTTTGTATTTTCTAGATTGTCTAAAATTGCCATGAATAAAGGTTAAATTATTTTAAATAAGAGAATAAAAGGCTAATATTCTAATTTATATTAGAAATTTTTAAACACAACTCCAGCCCTCTTTAAGTCTTCTAAGCAGATACTACTCTACGTGACTTTAGCTTTTATTTCATTCTTCTTAATGGATTAAAATTGGAATGTTACTGAGTTATTAAGATCTTAACAATTGCACAGAAGTAAGGTTAGCAGATAAAAATTAAGTGGCTATTCATCTCAAAACATTATTTATAATAATAAATATTAAGACAGACTTTTTATCACTCATTATAAGTTTTTAAGTTTCTAAAGTTACTTTAAACCAAAGTGGTTCACAAGAAAATGTGAAAAGCAAAATTATATGTTTGAGGGAAAAAGAATTTAGTAAGTCACTGTTTGTTAATTCAAGGTTAGTTCATAAAAAGAAAGAATGAAAACTAAGTATATATTTAATTGGGAAGAAAATGACGATTTTTCCCACTAAAGCATAAACATGTCTATTTTCTTTTTATTTTATTAAACAAATTAATCAATATAATAGGATATACTTCAATAATCATTGAAATCTTTACTAGATAATACATCTTACTTTGCAAAACTATGTATGAAAATGGTGTGCAAATAGAATATTGTTGTGCTTTAGAGAATGAGTCATATAATAATGTATATGGATTAACGAGCTATAGACCAATTTGAATTTTAGTCTTATGCATGTTTTCTTTCTCTTCCTCTCTAATTTAATTTTATCAATTTAGTATCTTTTTCTCTAAAATATACTGTTCTAATCTGATCTGAATATACAGTAATATATGTATATGTATATACAGGTATTCATATACACTGCTGCTACTGCTGCTAAGTCGCTTCAGTCGTGACCGACTCTGTGCGACCCCATAGACGGCAGCCTACCAGGCTCCGCCATCCCTGGGATTCTCCAGGCGACATATATACATATATGTGTGTGTATGTCTATGTGTGTGTATTGCAAAAAGACAAATTGAGGATATACTTTTTAGCTCTACAGAACACACTCATTCTGGCTATAAACTCTTAGCTTGTAGTAATTTTACTTCCCACAAATTATTATGGAAAATATTCTAAAGATTTGTAACAATGATAATAAAGGAGTTTTAGCCCTTTTTTCCCCCCTAGCTCCTATAGTCATAGACCCAGGCTTTTAGGAACTGAGAGATTCAGTGCTTTCTGGCTTGTGGTTAGGAAACCCACTGTAAAAATTATCACAATTTTTCCGGGTCCAAGTTGTGACTAAGACTAGATCTTCTGTCTCAGGCTGGCTTCCTAATTCACAGCAAAATTCTTCAAAAGTGACTGATTTCACAACTGGCTTCTCACTGTAAAAAAGGACACATTTAAAGGAAAAAAAAAAACACTTAAAAAATATATGACTTGTGACAACTCTGCAGTTAGCACCAAAAATACTGCCTCTGTAAAATAGTGGTTCAACGCAGTACTAAGCCTTTAGGTCTGTGCACTGTGAATGGGTTTGTCAATGAAGAATACATTGTTAATGTGAAAAATGAAGCCAATATAGATTTGGTATTAAACTTTAAAATTCTTTAATGACTTTTAAGTTCTTCCTAGACAGTGGCTCGAATATTTAATTTTCTAAATAATGGTATATGAACCCAGAGCCATTTTGTTATCATTTTTAAAGTCACTTGATTATCACGTTTGTTTCATTTTTCTTGACATTGAATGTTTAAGACCAAATTCTTGGTCAATGACAAGGCAAATATATAGTTACCATCCAATGACTAGAGCTGAACAGGGATAGAAATAACCTCTAGCTGGTAGACTTGGCTGAGTCCTTCATCAGGTTTTCCAATCCAGAGATACATGCAGTGTTATTTTAAAGAAGTTCTTTCTGTCTGTATTTTTTTGCCTAAATACTCTACCTGCTGCTGAAAAAGATTTGAGGTTCTTTTTGGAGATACATTATTTTTTGGTACCCTGAAACAGTTTTCAAGAGCATTTCTCAATATAGGCAATAACTTTCACAACTTCTCCAGTTTATTAACTAGAGGACTTGGACAGCTCTTTAGGGGTTTGTAGGAAATACATTTTTCTTCTCTACCTTTTTCTTTCCCTCTGAAATAACATACTCAATGTGTAGGAAAGGAAGAGAACCCCCACGGTCTGCACTGTGATCTCAGGAGTTTCTTATTGTAACTGGACATAGAAGAAAGACTTCCAAAACATTTTAATTTAAATGAACGTGTTGGAGTATAAACCAAAGATGATGCTCTTTTGTGACATTAAAAAATAATAATAGCAAAGGCAACTTAGTTTACATATTACTTTAAAATTTTGGAAAAAACTTTCCTGAATATAATCTTATTTAATTTTTTGCAGGTTCTAGATAGTGTTTGTATTGTTATGCCTACTTTATAGATGAGAAAACTAAGCCTCTGAGAGACCTTGCAGTTGGTGAATGTCAAACCAAGTCTAGAAATCATAGTAACCCTTAATCCTAGGATACCACATATTATCTTGACGATGACTTTGGTTCTAAAGAAGTCACAATGACAACTCAAAACTAGACTAGCAATTAGAATAAAGGAAAATTGGGGTTAATATATTAAGCAAAGCCTAAAAATGTAATCAAAGACTGAAATCTGAAATTTGGTATAAAACAGGATTTATCTGTACCAACTCTGTGTAGCTTAAATAGGAAAGATTAATAATTTTCCTGTTGATACTACTTTAGGAGCAAAACCAAGTTAACAGCTTGGATTTCGGAGAAATAGATTTAAAAGTCCTGAAATTCTGGCTACCAAAGTATAGAAGTTGTATTACTTTATATTAAAAAAAAAAGGTTTAGGGAATAAAGCTTTCTACTTGAGGAATTTTTAGTTGAGAGATTATTTTTCTTGTGATTGCACATGAATAGTCTATGAGATTAGTTGTGCCAAATTCCATGGGTCTCTCTGTGCTCAGCGTTCCTTGGTTCTTGCCTTTAATAATAGGATCGAAGGGGATGAGAAAAGATAGGAACAGGAGGGAGGGAGATGGAGAGAGAGGCAAAGAAAGAAATCGAATCTGTGGAAACAGAACAGTTCCAGGTGCACCTCAGTGGGCCAAACAGAGCATTCAGTACAGTGTATTAACATGGGCTTGAATAATTCAAACTTTCTAACCGCAGGAAGAGGCTTTCCAGTGGGAGGAAAAGTCCCCATAATTAAAGCTTCCCTGGCACATGGAGGCAGCTGTATCCTCTGACAGACCGAGAAAATTGGACATGGCCTAATAGCCTAAGAGAACAGGGAGCTGGGTTGCAGCATTGTTAGAGAAGTGTTAGGTTTATTTTGGTGTTCTCCAATTATAAAGTCAATTCTCTGGATACCAGCTTCTTTTACATATTAATGGCCTAACCCTTGGCATATGGCAAGAATGTAGTATTCAACTCCGAGACTGCTTGAAAAATGGAATAGTGAGTTCAAAGATGCCAGTGGCAGCGTATTACATTTTTGAAAGGTAGCTTTCAAAATAAACAAGAAGATGGGAATTTTTTTACATCAATGTGCCAGTCATTTTAGAAAGAAAAATATTTCCTCACTTAATGTCTCCACATAAAGTGCTTAAGGGGTTCAAACTATTACGTGTATTTAATAGATATATGTATTCATACAGTTTCTGAATGTTGTCTAAAAAATTATTTCTGTATGTACATTCCATCCATAGCAAATTTAAACTATGACTTCAATTCACTCCTTTCAAGTATTCAAAAATCTTACTTGATTTTAGTTGATCCAAGTGCCAAGTTTCATCAGCACCTTGTTTTTTTGTAGAAGGTGCTTGTTTTTCCCCTCTGGTGCACTTCCTATTTGTAGTTTCCTGCCATCTCCCAGCGTCTTCAGCAAGGAGGCTAATTGTCATGCTTGTTTTCTGGGGGCTGAATGCAGGAAAGGGTCTGTCTGAAATAAACAATTCAGTGTATTCCTGGAGGCTTTGCCAGACTGTGAAAAGCTCAAACATATTGTGGTTTCCCTCGGGGACTTCACAGCATGCCTGGGCTGAAGAAAGTAGAAAAAGAGGGTAACCACAGTATCTTCTACTTCCCCTTCCCTTTACTGACTTCTGAGTTAAAAGCTTACCTCTCTCTTCACATTTGATTCCCCTCCCACCCCGACATCCAGAACGTCAGAGCAGCCAGTGAGCTGTGTTCCAGGTGGCCGCAGGGGATGGGAAAATAGACAGGGAAGGCAAGGAATCTGAAGGCTGCTGCTCCAGGGAGAAAAGTTTATTTTTATCAGTCTCTTTAAAAGCTGGCCAAAAAGCATCTCTGGCCTTCAAAGGATTTCTATTACATTCAGGACAAGCTTTTAAAACTTTCATGATAAAACTGTATTATACAGAACCATCATTCCGAGAGTTAGATCTAACATTGTGAGACTACACTGGCATACTTCATAAAGTCTAAGTCATTTTAAATCATGTATTTTTAATTAAGGGATTGTGTTACCCTTATTAGCACCCACATATGTTATACTGACTAAAGATGCTGCTTTGTCGCTCAGTTGTGCCTGACTCTTTGCCATCTCATGGACTATAGCCCACCAGGCTCCTCTGTCCATGGAATTCTGCAGGCAAGAATACTGGAGTGGGTTGCCATTCCCTTCTCCAGAGGATCTTTCTGACCCAGGGATTGAACATGTGTCTCTCACATTGCAGGAAGATTCTTTACCATTTGAACCACTAAGGAAGCCCAGCTGACTAAAGATGCGGTAAGATAAAATATGTGAAACACTGAGACATTTTGGAAGCGACCACCGAGACAAAGGTGTGATGTGTTATTGGGGAGATAGACTTAGACATATGCCAGAGTACGTTTCTTATTCTGCATTCCCAATTAATTGATATCTGAACTCTCATTTTCATGCTCAAAATCTCTTCCTAACAAGAACTTTGCCAAACTTATTAGACTATTGCCTTAAAGAAGTAGAATGAGTGGCTTCAATGTATAACCACAAACCCATTAACCTGACGCTCTCACATTTACAGATTGCATTGTTAGCCTGATGATGATGAGAGGGTTTATGATTTTATTACTCACTAGTTTTTATGATTCTTAAAGGCTCTGTCTATAGCTGAAAGTGCCCTACTTTGGTTTAATGGTAAATTGTGAATAAGCAGGTCAGATTATCTTCAAAGGCATACAAATGGAAATTGAATCTCTGAAGGCTTATCCAAAATGGAAGAGATGAGTATAATATTTTTTCTGCCTTCAAAAATATCATACTTTTGAACTTTTTGAATGTCAGTGTAATGAAATAAACTTTAGAGACACCATTTGCCACGTGGAAGACAGAAATGTTGGAAATAATTTCATAATTCAATATTCAGAAAACTCAGCTATAATCAACTATGTGATTGAGACAAGTCTGATTTTCAGTCCCATTTTGTTAACTGGATTTGGAAAATTGGCTCTGATCCCCTTCCCAGTGGTATGTCCTGAGTTCCCTCCCCACTGCCTGATGGGAGGGGAGTCTACCTCCCAAATTTCAGCCTGTGGCCAGAATTCTCATTTTATCTGTTGAAAGGCTCTATAATGTAGCCCAGAGTCTCCTTTCAGACTCAGCTCCCCATGTCCCTTTAAGTCTTTTTTAACTCCATTGGCTGCCAAATGTTGGCCTATATGATCACCTGTGTCCTAAAATATAGCAGCCTATTGTCCTCCGGAACAAGTGAAGAATCCTGAATCTGGCCTAAAAAGGCCCTTCCTCTGTTGACATTGGCCTGAGTCACCTCAACTTCCCACTCCATGCTCCAGTCACCCTGAACGACTTTCACCTTCCCACGTTCTTCATGATTTTTTTCCCTGTGTGTGGAATACTTTTACCAGCGTCTTCCTCTTCCTCTCTCTGTCTCTGTGTCTGTACTCTCTCTCTGTAACCACACACGTAACCACAAGCATCCCTATCCTGGAAAACCTCACTCACTTCAGGGTTCACGTAGATAGTGTTTCTCTGAGAAGCCCTCCTGGGCTGGTTTGGCTGCCTTTGTGGATCCTTCTCTGGTTCCCAGACCGTGGACTTCTGCTTTGGTCCTGTTTATCATTTTGGATTATAAGTGCCTTCCCTTTCCTGTTCTTTGTAGGAATTCTTTCCTTGCTGTTCCCTAAGCTATCTGAGGCTAGGGACCAGGGCTTATTTACCGTAGTGTTCCTATTACTTGCCCTAGTGTCTGCTACATAACAGTTTCTCAGTAAGTATTTGTTGACTGGATCAGCAAACTAGAGCCAGTGCATCCAAACTCTCTCCTAAGTTCTGAAAGGTGGCCCTTTTCCGCCCAGCAGACCATGGCTACTTGCAGAAGACAGTCCCTCTGTCTGATCTCCTGCTCTGCCCCATCCCTTTGAGGTAAATACCATCATACTGGACTATGTCTTGACTACAACAAGGGCATTCTCAGGAAGCACTGAGATAAGGACAGTCATCAGGAGCCAGTACAAATGTGGATGCTTCCAGAATGGAGAGCACCCTTAATTGGTGTTTTCATCATTTAAATCTCACTGCAATTGCAATAAAAATATGGGAAAGCTTTGTTATACTCCATCACTGCATAATCTACATTTCCAACTTTGTAAAACACACCAAGCACAGATTCCACCTATTTTTCCCTAAATAGAAAAAACAAGTTAAAGTCGAAACTATACTTCCTTTGCAGAAGCCAATAGTGCAGTTTGCTGCTCTTCATGCCTCTTATCCTATGCTAAGAACAAGCACAATTTACAGGGCATTCCCTTAAGCAGTACTTTCACATTTCAGGATCATTGCATATACATTCTTGCTTTAGTTCAACGCTGATAAACACCCAAGCACACACATCTAAACATTGACAGAAGGTATTGATTTTTCTTGTGAAGAAATATGATCAAGGAATAATCCTGAAGTTTTAATATCCTTACATAGTTCCAGGTTTCTTTGCCTAATTCTTAAGTTTTAAATACATGATTTATTGTCATTAAAGTTCTCCAGTATTGATCAGCAAACCTAAAGGGCACTGTCTATTTCTCCAAATGGAATTGATGCAATAAAGTAGAAACAGGATGAAAATAGCTTATTATTGTTGTCATGCTTGATTCTTTACTAAGCTTTGGAGTTTTTCCTGAGTGGTGAATTACTGATAACCTGATCTTGTTAGCTGCACTCTGTCATTTGCTGTGGAGAACACATTTCCATCTGTTTTCAAAAGGAATCCTTTGAGATCTGCGTGTGTGCATGAAATTTTATGCAAAGAAAAAAGTGTGTTTCCCTAGACTTGGTCTTTTTTTCCTGTAAATTCAGTCTTATCACTCCCTGTTCATTTCATCTCTACCTCAGCCTCAAGCATGTACTTTCTTCTCTACTCTCCCGCCACCAGCCTTCAGCTTCTAGTGGAAATTGGTATTCAAGAAATCTGAATACACTGATGAACAATTAAAACCTTGGAGATTTGTTATAAGAGTTTATAGTCTCACACCTTATTGGATTTTTAAAGAATACTGAAATATCACTGCTTTTTTAGTGAATGAAAAAGGCTTGACATTCCTCTCAACCTGTTAAATTCATCTCAGTTTTCATTTTATTGCATTTTATTTTACTGTTAATTGGGGAGAATTTTTCTGTTCATTTGGACTCAAATCTTATAAGACTGGTAAATCTGCAAGCAAGATTATACAAAAAATGCCACCCACCAGACAGAGAAATTAGTAATAATGACAAGAAAAAGAATAACATTTTAAATGGCCTACACTCAAATTCAAGAGGTAAAAGAATTAAACAATTTCTATTGATTTTGATGTATTTTTTTATTACAGCATGGTGTTCATTTATGGAGCTATATAAATCTCATAAGAATAATTGAGGAGCACGTGTAAACCTGCTCCCTTGTCCCTTTTGGGTTTCTTCCCTCATGACTCAACCCAAATGTCAGGAAACAGCTGTCAGTCATGGGTGGCTGTGTTTAATCATCTATTGTTTCTCACACTAACCAAACCCCCAGAAGCCCATCCCAGGTGGCCTTTACCAAAAGTAAGAAATGAGAGCCGTGGTCCTCTCTCATCAGGGATAATTAGGGTGACCTTTTCATGTTTGGGGAATTTTAAAATATATTTTAAAATATCAGAGTAAAAAAACTCAGTTATTATTTTTTCCTTTATAATTAAAACTGTAACCTAGATAAGGCAGCCTGTAATGAAAGCATTTCTGCTCAGCAAGGGATATAGGAATACATCTCTGGAACTAAACCTTTTAAAACATCCTTGAATATCTGCATATGGCATTTCCTGAAGTCATTGAAATTTCTATGTGTGTACTCAGGCATGGAGCTGTTTAGAATGAATTCCTTTATCAGGAACTGTTCCCTGCTTTTCTTTGCCTATGAAATGTTTTGTGTACAAACATCATAACCCAGAAAAGTATCTGTTTATTCAGCAGATGGAAGTGATAAATTTGCAACACGGAAAAGGAGAGGAGGGAAAAACCAAGTCTTGCATTTATACAGAGTTTTATTATTGTTAAAATTATTATTACTGTTTATTTAACTGCTCTTACAAGCAACTGCATATTTCCTGTTGTGAAGAAGCAAAAGGAATGTAATTAATTTTCTTCTTTTTTCCAGCATGGTTTATTACTTACCCATCATTGGCAGTTAATACCCTGTTGATACTGTAATAACCAGGGAGAGCCACCACTGAATAGAATGAAAGAGAATTAAGATTAAAAAAAAAAAAACAAACCTTAATAATGTATCAGTCTTATTAGGGGTAAAGGTGATTCTCCTAATATTTGAAACTTTCAGTTGAAAAACTATGACTCTTCTGGATTTCTTTATATCTTTCTACTAGGTCTTAAAACACAACGCCAAAAACATTCTGATTACAAATTTTCTTTTAATGTAAAGGAAAGTCAACCTGGTAAAGCTAAAATAGGTCTGATTGGTGTACATTCTTTGCCAGATGCACCGTTCCCTTCTTTAGCTAGAGATTTGTCCTCATTCAGCCAAAGGATCATAATGTCTTCCAACAGTGTCTAAAATAACCCCATTCTTCGAACATCATTCCATTTCATTATGTCCTTATATAAACAGAGGGATACAGGAAAGAGCAGGTACCTCATCAAAGGAGAGTCAAGTGGATCAAGTAGAAAAGAGGGAACATATGCATGTGTTTGGAAAATAGGCCTTTTTGTGCCCATTAGACTCCAATCTTTGCTGTAGAAATTGCCCTATATTTTATGAAATTTGGGCTATGGAGAGGAAACTTGAAAGTGCAGGGCTGAGGTCATTTAATGTATTTCACCTGGAAAATTTCACCCATCGGAGACTTGATTTTTTGTTTTTGTTTTTTCCTTCTCTCTACTGTCACAGCTTTTGGAGATTTAGCTATAGCAGATCATGGGCTAATTTACTCAAATGGATTTGTACTAGTTCAGAAAGAGTGCTTTTTGCTTTTTAATAGCTGGTTAGTAGAGTACCCTTGCCTTGCATAAAACCCTAAGTTACCCCACTGATTAAGATGGCACTGAACACTTACTCTCTCACAATGCCAGTGTTTAAATGTGAGTTAATTTATTCAAATAATTAATACATACAGAACATTCTATGTGCATGGCAGATGAAATGTTATGAGCACATTCAGAGCAAGGCATTAATCCTTAGCATGACTTAGCATTGTATTGTAGGGTGGCCAAGGGAATGAGGATCAGATAAGTCCACAGTTCTCACCCAGCTCTGTTAGTTTAAAAAGTCACTTGACTTTTCCAGTCTTTGCTTTTGTAAAAGAACTAACATCGACATGATAGAGCCTTCAGTTCCCCGAACTTGCCTTCTTTATTTGTTACCTTTTCTTTCTTTTTGGCATCTACCAACCCTGTGGATTTTGATGAGCTAATAAAGAGTTTTCAGGAAATACTTTTCAGGTGGTTATGGGATTATATCAAAAACCCTAGGGCAAGAGGCATGAGAACAAGAACAATGACCAATCTTGAGTTTCTATCAACACTGAAAACTGCTGCCTAAGCCAAAACCATGAGGACTTTTCTCTGTCCCAGAAGTCAGCAAACTGTATAATATAACCTTTGGGTCAAAGACCTGTCACTAGTTTTTGTACTACCTGGGACCATTTACACTTTTAAATGGTTGAAAAACATCCAAAGAAGGATATATTGTGACACATGATCAGTTCAGTTCAGTCGCGCAGTCGTGTCTGACTCTTTGCGACCCCATGAATCGCAGTACGCCAGGCCTCCCTGTCCATCACCAACTCCCGGAGTTCACTCAGACTCACGTCCATTGAGTCTGTGATGCCATCCAGCCATCTCATCCTTGGTCGTCCCTTTCTCCTCCTGCCCCCAATCCCTCCCAGCATCAGGGTCTTTTCCAATGAGTCAACTCTTCGCATAAGGTGCCCAAAGTAACAGTATGAAAAGGCAAAATGATAGATAGCAAAAGAGAAACTCCCCAGGTCAGTAGGTGCCCAATATGCTACTGGTGACACATGATAGCTATATGATATTCAAATTTTAGTATTTGTAAATAAAGTTTTATGGGAACATAGCCACCCTTGTTCCTTTATGGATTGTCTGTGGCTGATTTCATTCTACAATGGCAGAGTTGACTAGTTGCTACAGAGACCATATGGCCACTAAAAATATATTTACTATGTGGCATTTTATAGACAAAGTTTGCTGGCACCTTGTTGCTCAGTCGCTCAGTCGTGTCTGAATCTTCGCCACCCCATGGGACTGCAGCATGCCCAGGCTTCCTTGTCCGTCACTGTCTCCCAGCTCAAACTAATATCCATTGACGCAGTGATGCCATCCAACCATCTCATCCTCTGTCACCCCTTCTCCTCTTGCCTTCAATCTTTCCCAGCATCGGGGTCTTTTCCAATGAGTCAGCTCTTCACATTAGGTGGCCAAAGGGTTGGAACTTCAGCTTCAGCATCAGACCTTCCAATGAATATTCAGGGTTGATTTCCTTTAGGATTGACTGGTTTGATCTCCTTGCAGTCCAAGGGACTCTCAAGAGTCTTCTCCAGCACCACAGTTCCAAAGCATCAATTCTTCGGTGCTCAGCCTTTTTTTTGTCCAGCTCTCACATCAGAACATGACTACTGGAAAAACCATAGCTTTGACTATATGGACCTTTGTTGGCAAAGTAATGTCTCTGCTTTTTTACCCTACTCTGTAAAATCCCTGACCTTCTTCAGCCAGAAGCCCCCTGCCTGTCACATGTGCTGATGCACATCCCCTGACTACAGTCTTATCATGTGAGTCAGTTAAATCATTCTCTTCTCACAGTTACTGTACATATATTATAAGCCTCATGTATCTGCAGAAGGGTGTTAAAGTTTAGTAACATTATATAAAGCACGTAGGAGAATGCTTGGTACAGAGAGACAGTGTTAGCGACTACTGTTGTTATTTACTTATATGTCTGTTCATTTAACAAATATTATGCTTTATTGCACGTAGTTGCGTAGTCAGGGAATCATTAGGTGCTAAGGGATATGAAGATAACTGACACATTCCCAGACTTCAAGGAGCTTATACTCTAAAATGTACCTATTGAATAACAATACAAAGTAGAGTTGAGTCACGATTGCAGATGAAGTATGATGAGACTTCAAACGCAAGAGGAAAGGAAAGGCGAACTCAGGGAAAACTGCAAAAGAAAATATCTGAGCTTATCTTGCCCTTACTTTGCCACGACCACCCCTGAGGTCTTAGTCTAACCTTCGAATTGCCAACAATTACATTCCTTTCCTAATCCTATTTGCATCCCCAACTACTAGTCTTCCCATCTTGCTCCCTTTATTATTTATTATTACTCCAATTCAAGCAATGCTGAGGAAACTACAATCCATTAATCCCACCACCTTCTCACTGCCTTCACCCCATCACAGCTTTAATTTCTTTCTACCAGCTTAATTATGTGGCTTTTCATCAAAATTACTCCTTAACTTATACCCTCAATTCCATTAGTAACTAAATCCAACCCTCTGTCTATGCAGGATCCCTTGCAATCTAACATTTCTAGAGAAAAACACATACCGTGATAATGCCCTCACTTTCAGTTCATGACCATTAACTGAAAGGGGTCATTAGCACTGCCCAGCAGCTGTGTAATATGTCCATCATTCATCCATCACCCTCTCTTCTTGAACCTCCACACATCCTCTTTTTTGTCCCTGAACTGATCTCCTTCTTTCTTATTTCATTTAAATAGCGATCAGAAGAGAACTTCTGAAGAGTCCATCAACAGAACCACCTGGCCCTAGCCTCTGTGCCCACATTATTGAGGTGACCCACCCATGCTCTTGGTCACTGGATTGCCTTCCCTTGTACTTACTCATGAACACTGCTCTACCAGTTTTCTCCTCTTCACTCTGTATCATCAGAATTGTCCTTTTCTACAAAATCATTCCCACAGTGCGCAAACCTATTATTTCTCTCATCTTTAATTTGACTTTTCTTTGCCCTTCTTCCCCTCCAGCTGCACCCCAGTTTTTCTGCTCCCCTTTAGAGTAGAACTTCTCTAAACAATCAACAGTACTCTGGCTCTGGTTCCTCTTCTCGTCTCTCATGGGCGGCCTTCCATTAGTCTTTCACCCTATTGCTCCCTGAAACTGCTCTTTCAGGGTCACCAATACCTTCATGTTGCACATACAGTGATTAATTTTTATACCTCATCCAACTTGATGTTTTGGTCATTCTTAATTATTATAAATGAAGGATAAACACTATGTCTTTGTGATACTTTAGAGGAAATTTCTATCATGAATTGCATTAAGTGATGGCCTCTAAGAGTTCCTTCTGGTTCTAGGATTCTAGAATCAGAATCTAATAATAAACTGTTATATGGAAATTTTTTTCTTTAAATACAGGACCTCAACCAAAATACATTGATTTAATTATTTCAATCTCCACTTTCTTTGTGATCTTTAATAATTATTGCAATTCATTTTTAGTAACCTAATTTAAATGTTGTTTGTATGGTTTCTTGACTTCATATCTAGGGATAAAATAAGGTAAAGTCACTCAGTCGAGTCCGACTCTGCGACCCTGTGGACTGTAACCTACTAGGTTTCTCTGTCCACGGGATTCTCCAGGCAAGAATACTGGAGTGGATTGCCATTTCCTTCTCCAGGGGATCTTCCTGACCCAGGGATCGAACCCGGGTCTCCCACATTGGAGGCAGATGCTTTAACCTCTGAGCCACCAGGGAAGATCAGGGATAAAATAGTATGATAGAATCATAGAAATAAAACTTTAGAGTTGGAGTAAGCTTTAAAAATAACACAGAATTTGGTGTTTTGTAGGAAGAAACACGAAGGTCCAGAAAGGCCAATGATTTGCCCAGGCTCACAGTGCATAGGACTTCCTTGAACTTCCTTCTGGAACTGTCTTCTATACAGCGGCCTCTTGCCTATTTAATTTATATGAATATTTCTGTGGCCTTTTTATTTCAAATATCTAATTTATTTCAGTACCAATGGAGCATATTGATGACCAGGAGCACACATCACATCAAATTGAACCAATATGAAATTTATAGTGCAGTCTAAAAATGCAGTTTATTTTACCAGTTTTTTCTTAACACAAAGATTTTAAGACGGACTTTTGAAAAAAAAAGTTTCTTCTTACATTTTTACTGAGAAGAAAATCAATAGAATCATAATATATTCAAATAATAGTGTAGATAGAATGTTTTCATTTGCAACAGACTAATTAAATTACTGATTTTATCATTATAGCTTGGCTTATATTAGCAAAATTGGCACAGTCTGCCACATTAAGCTGCATTCGAGAAGTGCATCTTCTCTCTTCTGGTTTACTAATTTGGATTACAAGAATCCTCAGCCTCATGTCAACTTTTCCTGACATCGTCTGCAGACCATACTGGTGCCAGACGGCTGTGGTGCCACTGTACAAATCTGATTAGAACTCAAAAACTAAATAGTATCTAGTTATGCTAGATCAATATTAGAACTGGAAGGGACAGTCTGAATATGAGCCCAGTGTTTTCTCCTTCCTTCGGCTAACCATGGAGGCACAGATGATGACCAAAAGTGACTGATTGCTGGGTAAACATTAAGTCTATTAGCAAGCCAGTAAAAGGATATATGACAATCCGTGAGTCACTCTAGCCCTCTAGGTCTTGGTTTTATCATCTATAAACTGAGGCCATTGGACTCTATGATCTCAAAGGATCTTCCAGCCTAAAAGTATATTAATGAAACTGCAATAGCCCCTGGGGTATACTGATAACCAGAAATTATATGGGCAGCTGCCAAACAGCACACATAGCTAAATGGACTCTTGTATACTTCATTATTATTTAATCTCCTTCTTCTTTTTAAGGTTTCCAGCCTTGCTCCTATCTCTGGAGAAAATTGAATATGTTGGGAATAAACTCAGCATGCCATATGGTGGACTGAAGGAGAATATGGCTGTTAGTTTCTAAATACACTGAGTGCAGTGGTTTTTCAAATTTTATGGCTTAACCCTTTGGGAATTTGGTGAAATTATAAGTTGTCCCTTTCCAAAAAATCACACAACCACTCAGATTTGGTTTAATTTCAGAATGCTCATGTACTTCTCTAAAGCCATCTATGTCCCGTTTTGAAATGTCTTTGTTTTGTGGGTGATATATGTGGTGGGTTTTTCATAGCAGTATCATGATATGATAGACAGCACATGAGCTTTGGGATTAGACCTTAGAGCTTTGTTGCATGGAGTTCTGAAGTGCTAGGTAAAATGGCTATCTCTGTGAGTCTGTTTTCACCCATCAGATAAGAAGGTAACTCTCTTCTCACAGGATTTGGGTGACACCATGCTTCATACATCAACAAATCTATTTCTTGCTTCCTTTCAAAAGTGTGACTGGTAAAAGTTTAGGAAGAGCAGCTAATGAAATTTTAGAATAATAAAGTGTTAAATGTCAAAAGGTGGTGTCTTATAGCCCATAAAATTCTTAACTGTTAGACCGTAAGTTCTGCAACTTGAGACAATGGAGAACTGGAGTGAGGCCCGAGGGGCATCTTCAGAGTCCCACCACCTTCTCTTTAGCACTTTCAGTGACCTTCTGTGGTCTACTCCTTGGAAGAAAAGTTATGACCAAACTAGACAGCATATTAAAAAGTAGAGACATTACTTTGCCAACAAATGTTTGTCTAGTTAAGGCTATGGATTTTCCAGTTGTCATGTATGGATGTGAGAGTTGGACTATAAGAAAGCTGAGTGCCAAAGAATTGATGCTTTTGAACTGTGGTGTTGGAGAAGACTCTTGAGAGTCCCCTGGACTGCAAGGAGATCCAACTAGTCTATCCTAAAGGAAATCAGTCCTGAATATTCATTGGAATATTCATGTTGAAGCTGTAGTTCCAACACTTTGGACACCTGATGTAAAGAGCTGACTCATTTGAAAAAACCCTGATGCTGGGAAAGATTGAAGGCAGGAGGAGAAGGGGACGACAGAGGATGAGATGGTTGGATGGCATCACTGACTCAATGGACATGAGTTTGAGTAAGCTCCGGGAGTTGGTGTGAACAGGGAGGCCTGGCGTGCTGTAGTCCGTGGGGTTGCAAAGAATCGGATACGACTAAGTGACTGAACTGAACTGAACTGAACTTCTGTGCTCAGGTCTGTCTCTGGTGTGGGACCTCATCCAGACCACACACTGCCTTAAACACCAGCTTAATTTCTCTTACTCATTAAAACTCACGCCACCCTTAATGCCCTACTCCCTCCTTATCTGAGTTAAAGTGTTAATAGTGGATAATAAAATATTCCTTACCACATCTCCAACTTTTTAACCACTGCCTTTAGTACGTGTTGCCCAAAGAAGTGACTGATTGCATAACATGGCTCAAGTCCTCATTTCCAAATTGTCTTTTGACAAGCAACTACCTTTAAGTTCCCCATAGTTCTTGCTTTGGGAAATGGAAAATGAGAATTAGTCAGAGCAGAATTCATACTGTTTCAGACATGTCTTTTCAGGTCTCAGCTACTCATGCAGTTGAGTTAGAATGAAAAGTTTTAAAGAAACAGTTTTAACTGTTGTTTATAAAAATATTAGAGAAGTGCTCAGGGAATGTATACTGTTTCCATGCTTCCTATTTATTTTCTGTTCCTCTAAGTCATAAGAACCAGTAGCAATTTTCTTAGAAACTGGGACAGATCTAATTAAGCATCTCTCTTATAATTTTATCTGTTAGTACTTCTTACTCCAAGAATAAGAATATATTCTATGTCATACCGTCCCTTAGAGAGTTGAGTGAGCCACACACTTGGATTGAAGAGGAGTGGAAAGCTACATGCATGGTGGTATTGAAGGCTACCCAAGGACTCAGGATAGGGTATGAGTGTCTGTACCAGGGGAGCACACAAGGTCAAGGAATCAGGAACAAGAGTTTCCCTGGACCAATCAGAGTGACTATGATTGAGGAAAGTGGACACATGATTGACTGCCCAGTGGAAAGCTCAGGACCTATATGTAGTTTATAAACTTAATATTCTGTATCTGTACCCAGGAACACAGAATAAAGTTTTATAAATTGATATGTTTTCTCTGTTCCTTAAATGTGTTCATAGAAACTTGTATCATGAGAACTAGAGGAAGGAAGTGCAGAAACACAAGTTTTGCCAGGAAAGATGTCCAAGAAAGCCACATTTTCTGAAAGCTATGACCTGGAACTTGTGAAAGAGTATAGTGACGTGGATATTGTACAAAAAAGAAACTGCATGTTCTACCTGGCTTCTGTTACTCATGGCTCTGTCTCCCAGGCACTGGGGCATTCTAAAGTCTAAGGTGGCCTGGCCTAATTGGCTGTTTGGTTGGTCCAGTTTGTTCCCTGCATCTAGCAAGTTCCTTTGATCAAGCCCCTATCTTATAAAAATAAATAAGTAAATAGCTCATTTCCAGAAGCTAGAAGTACGTCTGCTACCCTGATTCTAAGAAAAGGGACTCTCCCTTGTCTTCTCTGAATCTAAATCTCTGCTTTGTCCTGTGGGATCTGGTGTCTGCTTCACCATCCTTCACATCAAGGTCTAGAACCCCACGCAGAAGCCAGGGTGAATGAAAACTCTTCTCAATATCCTACATAATAACAGGATTTTTAACTGCAAAATGACTTCATCATACTGACTCATTTTTTTAACATCCATTTTTATAGTTATTAAATTATCTACCAAAAACTCTTTAGTTATTTGAGTTTTTCCATGCTTCTTGCCACATTTGCCACATCTGAGATTTTGTGTCGAGACACACATGACTGTGCTTTGAGCCTGTGCTCACTCATTAAGGCACATCTCACTCTTTGCCACCCCATTGACTGTAGCCTGCAGACTCCTCTGTCCATGGGATTCTCCAGGCAAGAATACTGGAGTGGGTTGCTATTCCCTCCTCCAGGAGATCTTCCTGGCCCAGGGATCGAACTCACATCTTCTGTATCTCTTGCATTGGCAGGCAGATTCTTTACCACTTGTTCAGAAGCAAAACAAAAAAGATGCAGTAAAAAGTGGGAGCCACTGTTCTCTGCAAATTTGAGAATGACAGCTACCAAAAGGTGCATCTTGAATACTTGAAATATTGGCAATTATTCAATTGAAATTATTTTTCAATTGAAATTATTTTTCCCTAACATATTTGAACTTTGAACTAATATTTGAATACTGGATGTAGACAGGAAGCTCAACTTGGCCAGTTACTTCAGTAATTTCAAATGTTGATTTTTTGTGTGTATCCTTTGGATATTTTTGATCAACAAAAATTAGAGCAAACATTTTCTTTGAAAAGAACTGGTACTTGTCACTTATCAAAAGGTTCTTGGTGACATGTCTGTGATGCAGAAAAATACTGACATGAATAGTGGCGAATTATTGTTCTCAAACCCGTGTGATAAGTATCAATGTTGTTTTCTATTCCTTATAATTTGATGCACTTCTGAGCATTTTTAGAAAAGAAGCCCACACATTGCATTTAAAAATGAAAATGGTAATCAGTAATTATTTTTCTTGATTCTGTCACAAAGAGACTTATAGTTAACTACTGCTTCAACACTTAAAAGTGAGAAGATATCTGACTCCATTTATTTTCAAAAGCCCATTTTTAAACTTTTGTTAAGTTCAAGTTCTTATGAAATGCTCCCTAATTTTTAAACCTTATCTCTGAATTCAAGCATTTTTCCTTTAGGCATTTAGAGCATCAACAAACATGAGAGAAGGGATATTTCAGGCAAGTAAAGTCACTGATACCCAGAAATTAAACTATTTGCTTTCCCTACAGACAGTGCTGATGCTGCCCACTTCTGAGCTGGCTTTCTGCCTTTGAAACTAACAACCTGAGCAATAAGGTAGAGCCCAAAGATTCACCCGTAACCTGTCCTCAAGGTACATATCAGAACGTTTCCAGTATACCTTAGAAACTACCAGATGAGAATATTCATTTTTCAGTTTTGTTATTAATGTCAGGATACCAATAAGTAGCCTTCTCACTGGCTCCAACATGGAATCAACACTGTCATTACTGTTATGTTTTCCTACCCAGCTCTCTTTTTAGTTCTCCATGAGAATATCAAACCTTCAGTCACCTCCAGCCAGCTCATCACATATTCTCAACCCTGTCTAACTGGATAACCTTGCTTCTTTTTTTTTTTCAAATTTAAAGTTTTTCTTTATTATACCATCTTGGAATCACAAACATTTATCTGATTTACATTACATAGGATCAAGACTATTTTCAGTTCAGTTCTGCTTCTTTTTTTAAAAAGAAGATCAACTCTCCTTTATTTTCAGCCCTTTCCTCTGTAATAATTTCTTCAAGATAACAATGAAATATGATTAAGCCTGGCATATGAGTAGGAAGGGAAAAGGAGTATAATATGACTAGGGCTTCTGGATATGATGGTTAGTAGTTGACAAGGTCATTAACTGAGAGAATAGAAGATAGAAAGCCAATCTTAGAGTGGTGAGTTCAGATTGGGTTTCTTGAGTTTTTGGTGCCCCTGGGACATTTGGGTGAAGGTGTCTCTCAAGCAATTAGATTGAAATTAGGTTGCAGGGGGCATCCCATTGACATATAAATGATATATTATCCATAAGACTGAAAGAGATCACCTTGGGACACATGTATAATGAGAAGAAGAATGACCCAGAGATGGAATCCTGAAATGCACCAAGACTGAGTGGGCAAAGAAGAAATGCCCTCCCCTGTCCCAAATGTTAGAAGATACATTCAGAAAGGACAGAAGAGAATCAGAAGAGAAGGATGTCATGGAAGTCAAGGAGTAGACGGAATGAGTAGCCAGTGGTGTTAACTGTATCCGATAAAAGGAGAATTGAAAACTGGTCATGAGATTTGGACTGAAGGACATTGGTGACTTTGGTCAGAGATATCAGAGGAATCAGTCCTTTGTTACAACCAAATGACTCTTGATTTCTTAAAGAATTATCTCCTTTTGGTTTTCCCATCATTCTCCTGCAGTGCAGCTGCTCCTCTATTGAATCATATCCATCAAAGTGAACTGATATATTCATACATGACCCAGACCTTCTCTGGCAACTACCCTATATTTCTGCTCCTCTCTGACAGCCAGGCTACTTGAAAGAAGTGGCTATGCATGCTACATCTACTTTTGGAATCTGTTTCACTCACTAGCCCACTCCAGTTTGGCTTCTGCACCATTACCACCCCTGCTTTCTAGTAGAACTGTTTTGATACTAAGATCACCAGCGACTTCAAAGCAGCCAAACCCCATGGACATTTTTAGGCCTGTTAGCAGAATTACACATCACCAACCTTGTCTCATTGGATATTGTTTGGAAGGACTGATGCTGAAGCTGAAGCTCCAATACTTTGGCCACCTGACTGACTCATTGGAAAAGACCCTGATGCTGAGAAAGATTGAAGGCAGGAGGAGAAGGGGACGACAGAGGATGAGATGGTTGGATGGCATCACCGACTTAATGGACATGAGTCTGAGCAAGCTCTGGGTGTTGGTGATGGACAGGGAAGCCTGGCATGCTGCAGTCCATGGGGTTGCAAAGAGTCGGACGTGACTGAGCAGCTGAACTGAGCTGAACCCTTTCTCCATTTTCATACATTCTCTTCTCTTGTTGGGGCACCATATACTTCTGGCATTCTTTCAACCTTATGTGAAAGTTCTTGTTTTGTATCCTTTGCTGACTTTTCTTCTGCCCAACTTCTCCATGAGACATCTTCCCTGGATTTTGTCCTGGACCCATTTATCCTTGTTTTCCGAACTCTCCCCATAGGTGACCACATCTGTTACTGGATTTGAAATGTTTCCCATGGGCTGAAACTCTCAGGTTTACAACACCAGCCCAGGCTTTTCAGGGAATATCTGATGAATATACATCCACTGAATGGAATGAATATGAAAAACTTTTCATTTCTATATGAAAAAGAAAGAAACAAGGAAACAAATTCCACATTAGGAATCTCAGAGGAAAGGAAAGATGAAAATT
Source organism: Aepyceros melampus (assembly GCA_006408695.1). Lineage (NCBI taxonomy): Eukaryota > Metazoa > Chordata > Mammalia > Artiodactyla > Bovidae > Aepyceros > Aepyceros melampus. The sequence goes on from SJXQ01002870.1 coordinate 36,584, forward strand.
GTCTATAAGCACATGAAAATATCTTCAGCCTCACTAGTAATACAAAATAATAAAAAGTAATAATAATTATAAATGATAAGATGTATTCCATTGGGCAATATGAAGATGAATTATAACATTTTTATAATGAGTAAGATTGAAGAAATGGTAGCTTTTCTGTAACATTGAGGGAGAATAATATGGTATACTCAAAGCATAATTTATAAATATGTATAAAAATGAATATTATGCATGCCTTTTGATGCATTACTACTTCCAGAAATGCATCCTGAAATAGTTCTGTAACTGCATGATATGCAGACAGTATTTTTAGAATTTATAAAAGCAAAGGTCCAGAAGCATCTAAATGTCAATCAGTAAGGAATGAGTTAAATAAATTATGTGTTATCTATATATGAGGTTGTCATACATATAATAATGTGGCTCTACTTTTATTTTTAGAACAAAAGCAATACTGTATTAAGTAAAAAATCAGTTTTCATAATAACATTCATATTATGATCTTTAAAAAAAAATTTTGTTTAGACATACCTAGAAAATAGTTTGGAAAGAGACCCAGTGCAAGGTTGATAGTAAGTCTTTCAGGCTATGTTATAATTATAACACTTCATATTTTTCTTTATACTTTATGTATTTCAAATTCTTTCACTATACCATGTTATTAGCTTTTATCTCCTTAATTATAAAAGGTATCTTCCTTCAAATGAATATGGGTGTTCTTTTTCTGTTCTTAATTACCATTTTTGAAACATTATACCTCAATAGCTTTATAAAATTGTGAGATATCTAAAGTGTATATTGTGATGTTGTGATATACATTGTGAAAGGATTCCCCTCATCTAGTTAATTAACATAACCATCACCTCATATAGATATCTTTTGCGGGGGGTGGAGTGGGAACATTTGAGCTCTACTATCAGCAAATTTCACTTATACAGCATTGTCAACTTTAATCACCATGTTTATGCTAGATAGTCAGATCTTATTTATCTTATGGAGCAAAGTTTGTATCCTTTCACAACCTCTCCTTGTTTACCCCACCCCAAGGTCCCTAGCAACCACAGTTTTACTTTCTGTTTCCCTAAGTCTGACTCTTTTTTTTTTTAAGATCCCACATATAAGTAGTACCCTGCAATATTCATCTTTGTCTGGCTTACTTCACTTAATTACTGTTGACACTTGATGGCAATTGATGGGGATGAATCCCTCTCTGCATCCGTTTTCCCTTATGACCAGTTTTGAAATGAGATGAGGGATGCTGGACCCCACACTTGTTCATCTTTCCCTAGGGTGATCAGGGTGCTTACTGACATAGTTATTCAGAAACACCTAAACACAACCTAATTTTCAGGTTTTATTAGCAAGCTTTTGGCATTTTTTTTTTTTTTTCAGTTAGAAACTAGTGATAGAAACTTTAAAAGAAATGAGATTTCATCTAAAACAAGGTTGGCAGAAAGCTACCTGAAAATAACAAATTTAAAAGCTTTGAAGATTGGGAGATATGTTAGAAGTTCAAATAGCTTTTTTCTTATCTGGAGAATTGGATAATTCACTGTTTAACTAGCTAAGAAGAATTTTTTTCCCCCAAATTTAATGAGGAAAGATAATGTATAAAATAAGAGTTCAAAGCATATTGAAAGTCTTTTTTTCCCAAGTCTTTTTATCTGTTTTTGAATATTGAGATGGAGGTTATAATTGTCTGAATGAAAGTAGTTAATGAAGATCTTGAAGTATTTTACTAAAAAGTATGTCTGACATTCTCAGGGCCCTAAAAGAAAATTATGATTTAATTATTAAATGTTGTCTACTAGAAAAAACAATTTCATTGTTTGAATATTTTGTAAAAATCTCAGTTACCTAGACTCCAACAGAGATAGTCAATTCCTCCTCCCCTGGTTTCCAGACCTACACTGATGATAATTAAAAGAAAGCAAACTTGTTTAAGGAATTTAATGGAAACAATAGCAACTTGATGTAATACTGTTATATGTTTATTTAGATCTCCTATACTGTCTGTATTTTCAAGAATACTACTAATAATATTCTGGTTTCTACTCACAGGGATAGCAAAATCTTCAATTACCAAAAAAGCTTTATTTATTATATTTCTAAGGGACAAAGGTATTTTTGATAGCATTTATTTGACACAAACTTATTCAGCAAAAAGAGATTACTGAATCATTATCAATTAATCTAAGAATATAATAAATTCTAGGGCTGCCCCAGTGGTTTAGCAGTAAAGAATCTACCTGTAGTGCAGGAGATGTGGGTTCAAACACTGGGTCAGGAAGATCCCCTGGAGAAGGAAATGGCAACCTCCTCCAGTATTCTTGCCTGGGAAATCCCATGGACAGAGAAGCCTGGCAGGATAGAGTCTATGAGGTTGCAAAGGAATTGGATACAACTTAGTAGCTGAAAAAACAATGACATAATAGTTCACAGTCTCTCATGCAGTCCAAGTAATTGAATCTTTACACTCCTTTGACATTTATCTTTATTGTTAAGTAACGTTGCTGTTTTGCTGTTTCAATCACTTTAAGGTAGATATATATATATAATATTATGAAAAATTTAATATATTTGCAGTATTTTAATTCTTTGCATTTAAAAGTGAGAGGAACTATGTTGGTACAACCTAATCAAAATACATGTTACAAAACAAAACATTTTTAAAAGGCACGATGACAGTGTTACTTAGATAAAAGAGAAAATGAGCCTTAGAAAAAAATGTTATAGTTTGATTTGTAGATCACATCTCATGAAAAGATTCTTTAGGCTATCTGTGGCCTAAATATTTATAGAAATAATCTGAAAAATAGGAGGATGCAAAATAGAGAAATTTTGCTGCTTTGGCTTCTTATAGGAGTCTGTAATATGTGGCACCCACTTGGAATTTCATTGAAAGCAATAACTATTTGTCTGTTAATAGCAGAGAAATTATGCAAAGATGGGGCCATTGAGAAGAGGAAGTCCAGTAAACAGTAAGTTCCATGAGGACAGAAACTTTCTCATTTCAGCATCATGCCTATTTTGGGGTCCTCAAGTCAGTTGAGTGAATATGGTGGTGGAAACTCTCCTGCAGGGTTTTGACAACAATGAGCACACTGGGAAAGGGAAGTGGGAAGCTTAGTTCTGCTTGAGTGTTCCAAAAAGTAAGTGTTGGAAGACATATCTAATGTAAGTATATTAACAAATACTGAGCATTTGCATTTACGATTATAGCAATAGAATATATGTTAATAGATTTGGAAAAAAAAAATCTGTTGTTAAGACATACATGTATGTTTTCCGTGCTCTGTTTGAAATAAATATTATCCAATTCTACTTCCTTCTTGCTTTCCCTGCAAGTTATTACAAAGGTCAACTTCAGTCCTGTCCATATAGACTGACTATTACCACTCTCTAGTTACTCACACCATACTTAAAAATAGAAGCATATACTCAACCAGCTTCCCTGTCAGTCATGTAAAATTACCTTCCTGCCTGCTGGTTAACTAGAGATGCTCAGTAAACAGTAAGATGCTGTTACTGTAAGTCCTCATGGAACTTACTGTTTACTGGACTCTTACTTACTGGACTCTTAGCTTACTCTAAAGATGCTCTTCTGCCTGCTGTTAATTCTCAACTTTTATGATTGCACCAACTCCCTCAGCTTCCTATGGCAGCATGCCATCAGTTACCCCTCTCTTCTTTATCCATAGTTGTTCCTTCTCAGCAGTTTCCTTTCCCAATAACTGAACTTTTTTATCCTAAAAAAATAGCCCTCCTTTTATCCTGTTTTTGACTGTCTCCCTCATTCCATTTACTGACCAGTCACTTGATTGAGAGTCGACCCTGCTGAGTTGCTCAGGCCGCTACTGTTACTGTTGTTAGCCTCATCATGACAGTGGCTGCGCAGCTTCCTGTGCTTTCTCAGCTCCATCCCTCACTGCATCCAGAGTAAACCATCTGAAAGAGTAACCCTGGGCCAACCCACCAATTAGCATAGGACGACCCAGAGTATGTTTTTACCTTTAGATTAAAATAATGTAGAGTCTTATTACTTAGCTTACTCTAAATTCTGGAAATGACAGTAATGGCTGTAAGTACTGAAATACCATGGTGTTTTCTCTAGACAGGGAAGCCTGGCGGGCTGCAGTCCATAGGTCGCAGAGGTGGACATGACTATGTGACTGAACTGACTTTCTCTATATTTGCGAAAGAACTCTATACATTCTAGTTATAATATCCTTTTCTATTAAAGCTCTGTTAGTACCTTTACTGTCTGGCTATAGATATAGTATCTTTAAACTAGTATCTTACTATTCAGTGAACAACTTGAAAGAATTTTAAGAAAATGCCTTACAATTATCTTAGGCATTTTTCTTTTAAGTAAACAGAAAAATTTTAATCATTTCATAATTGTTGCACAGTAATTTTTATAATACTTCTCTCTGGGGAAAATGTGTGTTAAACATTAGTTTCAGAAGATCATTCATTCATAAGTTTTTCATTACAGTTACATTAATTGAAATTGTATATGGTCTGATATATTTGAATAGATGATGTTAAGTTTGTGGCCAAATTGTACTCAACTTTGCAATTTCCTCTATTTCTTTAATGATAAAAGCTTTGTGTTGTGATATTAAAGTTATTAAAGTTCTTAGTACAAAAATACAACTCAACACATGTTAGTTATTTTTGTTACATGAATTGTCATAATTTACGTATATGTGGTGCTTTGGACTATTAATTAGGCTGTGTTCTTAAATGTGTAATAACTCAGCTTGCTGACAACTTATTTTTGTATTTTTATCTTGACATATCACTAGCAAAAGTGAAATCTAAATAAGAAGTTCCACTTTTAAAAAACAAAAACAATGTATTAATTGAATTATATCACCATCAGTTGCTCTTGTTAAATAGGAGTTTTGGCTTGCTTTATGAGATGTTTGGAGAAGCATGTGCATTCAGACTGATGCTCTGAATCATCTCTCAGACAGATATCTGTGTCTGTGTCTACATCTGTTCTGTATCTTATCTAGATCTCTGTGTTTAGTGATTCCAGCAAAATATGTCAAAAAATTTTAATGATATCCATTTCAATAAATAAAAATAATCGCATTGAAGTAGCACAATGCTTTTTTAACTTGAGTGTTCAGAAACTTAACCACTAAAGAGCTATGTTGGCAGAAGAAACATTTAGTTGTAAAAGACTATCCATTTCCCAGTGTGTGGTATGCATGTCCTCTCCCTTACTTAAAAGAACCAGTCAGTCAACAAATTTTAATTGAATTTCGCCATGTACAAAACCACGTAATCTGTGGATTGGCACAAAGTACCGGGAGATGCATAACACCGAGAGGCAGTTCTGTCTTCTGTAATCTAGTCTAGGACAGACATGATGGATATTCAAAAAAGCCACTAACATGATGTCACATGGGTATTTAAAGAACTATATAAATATTTATTAAATATAGTATATAGAAATAGAGATTGATATCACAAATTATAAACACAAAGACTTCTTCCCCCAAATCCTCTGTGAAATGATTAATTGCTCATGTTTTTACTGGCTACGATAATGATTCCTAATCATTGGTTCTTACTAATTGGTTAATAGCATATAATAGTTCATCTACAAAGGGTGTTAAGGAAGACCTGAGAAAACCAAGGCTAATCTGAAGGTTCAAATCAACAATAACAACAATATTAATAGCTAACATTGACACAGTGTGATGTGGTATATGCATGGATTATAAAGTAAGAAAATACTTTTATTATCTCCAGATAAGAATCTAAGCCATTAAGACTTTCCTTGTCCAAAGCCTCACTATAAATATTTGTTTCCTACATCTTCACTTCAGAACTCATGTCTTACTTGCCTTATTGTCTCTTTAATTTTAAATAACCAGGTGGCAGTTGGAATCAAAACACCTTATCAAATGGCAGTCAGCCTAGGTAGAACATATCAGAACTAGGAATATCAAAATGGGGGAAGTCAAGCAGTTAGAGGAATATAGCAAGAGGTCAGGGGAGCCAGCAGTTTTCACATTAGGGGGAAATGGCCAATCGACAAGGATTGAGACGAGACAAGGGGACTGGGTGTAAAGGGCTTCAGCTGGGGAAGGAGGCACTCTGAAGGGGTGCCCAGCCCCCAGGAGTCCCCCACTGGTAAAGCCTTGGGACAGTGAGCTCACCACCATGCCCTGGGCCACGGCTGCAATGCCTTCCTCATCTTCCTTTCTTGCCTTGGGTCTCCTCCATCTCTCAGAGTCTCACACAGCATTGGGCTGCCCCACTAGTGTTTGTCACCCTGCTCTGATGGTGTGGAGTTAGTACTTTAAATGCAAACTTCTTTAAATCTAAATTTAAATGTCTATGAGAACTGGTTGGTACACAGAATCCCATCAGGGAATCCTGAGTCTTCTAGATCTGAAACAGGAGCAGAATTTTCATGTGTTTTCCCCAGGGTCAAATTAAAGGAGGGCACATGTGGCTGAAAGAAGTTACCCCAGGCACCATCTTTTATTTGTGAGTAAGGAAAGGCAGTTGGGAGCCTCTGCATTTCATGGCTCCGTTGTTAAATTTATTGGAAGATGGATTCAAGAACATTTGTATTTGGGTTTGAAGTCCATAATAACTTATTATGGAGATACATATATAAGACATATACAAATAAAGGGGTTAAAGGCAGACACAGTGTATAGACAGAAGTTACTGGGTATCAGGACCTTGATAACAAAAACACAGGATTCCCTCAACCAGGTTATTTCTATAAGTTTCCCATTATTGTTGTTTTTCAGTTGCTAAGTTGTGTCCAACTCTTTGAGACCCGACGGACTACAGGACTACAGGCTTTCCTGTCCTTCACTGCCTCCCAGAGTTTGCTCAAACTCATGTTCATTAAGTTGGTGATACCAGTCAACCACCTCATCCTCTGTCGCCCTCTTCTCCTGCCCTCAATCTTTCCCAACATCAGTCTTTTCCAGTGAGTCAGCTCTTCCCATCAAGTGGTCAAATTATTGGAGCTTCAGCTTCAGCATCAATCTTTCCAGTGAATATTCAGGGTTGATTTCATTTAGGATTGACTGGTTTGATCTCCTTGCAGTCCAAGGGACTCTCAAGAGTCTTCGCCAGCACCTCAATTTGAAAGCATCAATTCTTCAGTGCTCAGCCTTCTTTGTGGTCCAACTCTCACATCCATACATGACCACTGGAAAAACCATAGCTTTGACTATATGGACCTTTCTTGCCAAAGTGAAGTCTCTTCTCTTTAATATGTCATCTTGGTTTGTCATAGCTCTTCTTCCAAGGAGCAAGTTAGTTTTAATAAATTCTTGGTTTTGTTTAGCCTGTTACCTGTTAGTAGTAGAGATATATGAGCCAGACTCTGTTGAAATCCTGCCTCTATTTCATCTCAGCTATGACTTTGATTAAGTTACTTCAGTTCTCTGAGCCTTGAAGTCCTCATCTGGAAATAAGGGTGATAATAATAGTCACAGGGCTATTATATAGATAAGATGAATTATAGTATTTGTCCAGAGCTTAGAATAGTACCTAGTAGTTTGTAAGTATTTCTGAAATGTAGATGCTTTCAAAATTTTCTGTTTACCTAAGTCAAAAACAAGATATGCCTGGATTCGTCTCCCTCCTCAGCCCTCTGCCTGTATCCAGCAAACACTGCCAATTCTGCCTTCTAAATGGCCTTTGACACCATCTGCTTCTCTCTCTGGAAGGGCAGCTGCTCCACTCAACATCTTTAACCTGATCTGCAGCAGCCTTCTCCCCGGGCCGTTCCATCAGCCTAGCACCCTTTCAATCTGAATCTCAATCACAAATGTGCACACTCAAATGCACATGATCCTTATGAGTACATGATTTTCCAAAGCCCAATCAAACTCTGTTCTGAAACCGTGTTGAAACTGCTAGGATGGTAGACAGTGTAAACACACTCATTTGGAAGTTTTGGGGTCTTCTGCATTGTCACATCATCCTGTAGGGCAGAGACAGATGAGAACCTGGTCCTTGGTCCTCGCTGGTGGCCATGAGGCATCCACCACCACAGGGTGCATTGTTCTGCTTCACTCTCGGGTACAGAAATCTTGTCCCGGGTGCCTGTGGCCTCATCTGTCTCCTTGTAGAACATACTAGTTTTCTTCCTGCACTGTTGCCTCATCTCTTGGTAGACTTTCAAAGGGTACCTGTTTTCCAAGAAGGGAGCTCAAACCCTCTCTGCTCCCTTTTGTTTCTTCTCTGTTCCTCTCCTTCTCTTTTCTCTAGCCATTCTCGTCCTTGCCAAGAGGACTGCCCTTCTAGCTTTGTGTTTATTTCTAAAAGTTTCCCTGGACCTCCACATCCTCTTCTATTACCCACCTCATAGAGTCTCTAAATTGCCCTAAGGGAATTTTGGATCAGAAAAGCCAGAGAGAACATTTCTATTTTTCACCTTACCATATTCCTTGCTTGAGGCAATGAACAAAGGATCTGCTGTCTGCTTAAATGAAGAAAAGGAAAAAGAATGACAAGGAGAAAAAAATAGATTCCTATCTGAAATATTGTCTCACTACGCATTCAATAGACTGAAGGCAAATAGACTGGCTGAAGACTTAAAACACTAGTTAAATCACATCATCTGCCTGTATAAACATTTCTGGTGGCTTCTAATTGTGTTTAGCATCACATGTAAACTTCTGGACCTGATGTGCAAGTTTAGACATGTTAGCACAAGGCCACAGCCCTCCCCACTCTTCTTCCCTGTCACTCTCTCCCTCATCCCCAATGCTGGGCCATCTTAAACTTCTGCCTTTGGTGAGAGAAGACATGATGGCCCCTCAGATTTAAACTACACTGTTTGATAGTGTGTGCATTTAAGATCTGCCTACCCTACCCCAAAAGAAACAAAACAAAAACCTGGGAGGAAGCAGCTATTCTTGAAATCACTGTTGAGCGATACAAAGTATATGTGGCTGTTGAGCACTTGAAATGCAACTAACCTGAATGAAATGTACAATTTCAGATTTCTAAGATTTAGTACCAAAAGCATATATAAAACTTCTCATAATAGCTTTTTACATTGAGCATCTATTGAAAAGATAATAGTTTAGATATAGTAGATTAAATAAAATAGACTATTAAAATTAATTTCACCTTTGTTTTCTGTTTTTTTATGTTTCTACTGGAAAATTTTAAATTGCATATGTTGCTCACTTGCATTATATTTCTATCAAATCTGCTCTGGATTGCAACTTTGATGGAAACCAACCTAAAATATGAAAGCTTATAAAGAACGGACAGAGATTCTTCAACCACCCATCCTATCCTCTGAAGCTCCAAAGATGATGGTGCTTTGTCCTCAACCACAGTCAAGATCAACCTTAACTTGGATGAGATTATAGGTAGATTACATTTTTACAAAAGAAAGCATTCCTTTCCATTTCTCAACATATTCTGTTCACAGGCCCCTAGCATTCTAAAATCTTGATTAAGAATTATAGGTATCCCTGAAATTATCCTCAATAATGCAATTTTTTCTTGTAATCATCTAGAATTTATGCTCACCTATTTATGCTGTTCAGGGTATCCATAAGCAAATAGTGATAGCCCTGCTTTGATTCCCATGAACTCTACGTTCTCAGTCCTCCTGTGTGTACAGATTCTCTTCTGCGGGTCACTGTAATTTCACAACTGGACACTCAGTGGAGGGAGGAATGAAACCACTTTAACCCATGGGCTAATAAAAGTCCTCAGCGAGCTAACCTTGTATGAAACGGATTCAGTGTATTAACTCTCAAACCTCTGCAGATTGTCTGAGAAGCAGACACATAAGCAAGAATCTGCACAAAGGCATAGTGAGACTCACAGTGTTAGAGCAGAATGTGTTTTCAAGAACAATCTGAGAAATCCTTCTTGTTTTACAAATAAAGGAAGAAGATCTGAAGGAGTTGAAGCATCAGTTAGGGCCAAGATGGGAATTAAAACCCATGACTCATTCAGTCAACAAATATTTGCTGAGCTTTTCACTGTTTGCTAGGACTCTTCTAGGTGTTAAGATGGAATAGATACTAGTTATGATCCTTCCCCGTTACAATAGAAACCTCAGCTGTTGTAAAGTTTAAAGGAAATTTATTGTCACATAGCTGAGAAGTCTGGCTGGCTTCAGGCAACTCTTGACCAGTAGCTCAGAGGCATCTGAGAGGATGACTCTTTTTCCCATTGTTCTCAGGACCACTTCAGTGTTGGCTCCATTTTGCCATCCTCCTCCATTACCATCACAACATAACAACTCAGCAGCTCCTGGGGTTGTGTGCTTTCAGGTACAAATCTAGCACAGAAGAGAGTCCACTTTGCTTTTGTGTCTGTGTGTGTGTGTGTGTGTGTGTGTGTGTGTGTGTGTTGAGTTGCTTAAGTGTGCCCAGCTCTTTGTGACCCTGTGGACTCCAGCCCACCCATGGGGCTCCTCTGTATATATGATTCCCTAGGTAAGAATACTGGAGTGGGTTGCCATACCCTTCTCCAGGGGATTGATCTTCCTGACCCAGGGATCGAACCCGAGTCTTTTATGTCTCCTGCTATAGGAGGTAGGTTCTTCACCACTAGGGCCACCTGGGAAGCCTGTCCACCACAACACACCCCTTCCCCCCCACCTGCCCCCTGCAACTTTTCTCTTAATATAGAAAGAGAAAGACCAACTTAGAACTGATTCTTGCAGCTCTCATTACCTGAGATGGATCATGTATTTGACCCTGAATACATCTATTAATTCTATTAGTGTGGCTTGGAGATTGGATATCTGACTGACTTAAGTCAATTGGGGGCCACTCCCAGAGTTAGGAATGGTTTCAAGTCTATCCAAAATACATGCTGTGCATTCTGAGGTACCAGATAGGAAGGGGAAGTGGAAAAATAAATTCTGGAAAGCAACAAGAATTTTAAACACCCAAGTGCCAAGAAAATGCACTGGTCATAGCAAACACCCTCTTCCAACAACACAAGAGAAGTCTCTACACATGGACATCACCAGATAGTCAACACCGAAATCAGATTGATTATGTTCTTTGCAGTGAAAGATGGAGAAGCTCTATACAGTCAACAAAAACAAGACTGGGAGCTGACTGTGGCTCAGATCATGAACTCCTTATTGCCAAATTCGGACTTAAATTGAAGAAAGTAGGGGAAACGGCTAGACCATTCAGGTATGACCTAAATCAAATCTTTTATGATTATACAATGGAACTGAGAAATAGATTTAAGGGTCTAGATCTGATAGAGTGCCTGATGAACTATGGAATGAGGTTCATGACATTGTACAGGAGGCAGGGATCAAGACCATCCCCAAGGAAAAGAAATGCAAAAAAGCAAAATGGCTATCTGAGGAGGCCTTACAAATAGCTATGAAAAGAAGAGAGGCAAAAAGCAAAGGAGAAAAGGAAAGATATAAGCATCTGAATGCAGAGTTCCAAAGAATAGCAAGAAGAGATAAGAAAGCCTTCTTCAGCAATCAATGCAAAAAAATAGAGGAGAAGAACAGAATGGGAAAGACTAGAGATCTCTTCAAGAAAATCAGAGATACCAAGGGAACATTTCATGCAAAGATGGGCTTGATAAAGGACAGAAATGGTCTGGACCTAACAGAAGCAGATGATATTAAGAAGAGGTGGCAAAAATACATGGAAGAACTGTACAAAAAAGATCTTGACGACCCAGATAATCATGATGATGTGATGACTAATCTAGAGCCAGACATCTTGGAATGTGAAGTCAAGTGGGCCTTAGAAAGCATCACTACAAACAAAGCTAGTGGAGGTGATGGAATTCCCGTTGAGCTGTTTCAAATCCTGAAAGATGATGCTATGAAAGTGCTGCATTCAATATGCCAGCAAATTTGGAAACTCAGCAGTGGCCACAGGACTGGAAAAGGTCAGTTTTCATTCCAATCCTAAAGAAAGGCAATGCCAAAGAATGCTCAAACTACCTCACAATTGCACTCATCTCACATGCTAGTAAAGTAATGCGCAAAATTCTCCAAGCCAGGATTCAGCAATACATGAACTGTGAACTCCCTGATGTTCAAGCTGGTTTTAGACAAGGCAGAGGAACCAGAGATCAAATTGCCAACATCCGCTGGATCATGGAAAAAGCAAGAGAGTTCCAGAAAAACATCTATTTCTGCTTTCTTGACTATGCCAAAGCCTTTGACTGTGTGGATCACAAGAAACTGTGGAAAATTCTGAAAGAGATGGGAATACCAGACCACCTAACCTGCCTCTTGAGAAATCTGTATGCAGGTCAGGAAGCAACAGTTAGAACTGGACATGGAACAACAGACTGGTTCCAAATAGGAAAAGGAGTACGTCAAGGCTGTATATTGTCACCCTGCTTATTTAACTTCTATGCAGAGTACATCATGAGAAACGCTGGACTGGAAGAAACACAAGCTGGAATCAAGATTGCTGGAAGAAATATGAATAACCTCAGATACGTAGATGACACCACCCTTAAGGCAGAAAGTGAAGAGGAACTAAAGAGCCTCTTGATGAAAGTGAAAGAGGAGAGTGAAAAAGTTGGCTTAAAGCTCAGCATTCAGAAAACAAAGATCATGGCATCTGGTCCCATCACTTCATGGGAAATAGATGGGGAAACAGTAGAAACAGTGTCAGACTTTATTTTTGGGGGCTCTAAAATCACTGCAGATGGTGATTGCAGCCATGAAATTAAAAGACGCTTACTCCTTGGAAGAAAAGTTATGACCAACCTAGATAGTATATTCAAAAGCAGAGACATTACTTTGCTGACTAAGGTCCATCTAGTCAAGGCTATGGTTTTTCCTGTGGTCATGTATGGATGTGAGAGTTGGACTGTGAAGAAAGCTGAGCGCCGAAGGATTGATGCTTTTGAACTGTGGTGTTGGAGAAGACTCTTGAGAGTCCCTTGGACTGCAAGGAGATCCAACCAGTCCATCCTAAAGGAGATCAGTCCTGGGATTTCTTTGGAAGGAATGATGCTAAAGCTGAAGCTCCAGTACTTTGGCCACCTCATGCGAAGAGTCAACTCATTGGAAAAGACTCTGATGCTGGTAGGGATTGTGGGCAGGAGGAGAAGGGGACGATCAAGGATGAGATGGCTGGATGGCATCACAGATTTGATGGACGTGAGTCTGAGTGAACTCCGGGAGTTGGTGATGGACAGGGAGGCCTGGCCTGCTGTGATTCATGGGGTTGCAAAGAGTCAGACACGACTGAGCAACTGAACTGAACTGAAGTGCTCACAGTTGAGAGCCTGTCAATCCTCCAGTTGATCTTTACCCTCTGCTCCCTGGAGTCCAGGAGTTCTCTAGCTGTGTCTCTGGAGTGTGAGGGCCTCTGCATCACAGAGCTGACCTTGACTTCAGACTAGTCCTCTAGCTTCTATTTTACATATTGGGCTTCTCTGTAAGATTTTATTTGAAGAGAGTGTTTCGCTGCTGAAAGGCAGTTTTAAAACCACTCTCCCACATTAATGCTACTGCAGTGGCAAAATTACCTGTGTTTTATACTTTTTAGACATATCCCTACTGCCATAGGGCCTCCCCAGTGCTAACTGAGTGGAAACAGAATGGCATTTTTTGGAACACGAATCTTATTGCTGCAGATTCATTTCACAGGCTCCTTTCTCGTGCTCCTGATATTTTGCTATCAGTAAGTCCTTTCATAGACATTCTTTCCATTCCCTGCTCCATTTACTCACTCAAAACACTTGAGGAAGATGTCTACTTTCTAATATTTTCAAATAGTCAACTTTAAGGTCATGACTAAATAAATGAAGTTCTTAACAGAGTGGATCTGCAGGTGAGATCCAATAATGTAGACACTAAGCGACAGTAATATCATTGTCCTTCCGGTAATCCACTTGCTTGCCTGGACTGAGGTTATATCCTATACTTTGAAAATTAACTTTAAAGTAGCAAACAGCCAAACTTCAACACAAGAGAAGATGAAATGTCCCTTCATACAAAAGTTAGCAGTATTTTTCTTATAATCCTGTACTTGGTGAATTCTACTCTTTCTCTGCTGAATTTTATCTCCTTCATATTCTAGGCAATGATATGTAAAATTGGAAAATATATAAGATTTTATTGTTAACTCTGAAAGCATTAAACTCTTAACATTGTATTTATTTGTATTCATTCTACTTCCATCCCATTTCATCATAATGATGTGTTTGGTCTATAAAAGCTTTATCCTTAAAATAAATGTTTTTTGAGAAACATTTCAGGAATTCAAAACATTTCCTAAAAAATTCAGCCTGACAATAAGTAATATTTGAATCATAAATTTTTGTGGAAGCTGGTATTATATAATATTTATCACTTAAAATTTAGTGATAAGAATCAGTAAGGATAAATAAAAATAAGGAACGATAAGAAATACTTTGGCCTTCTAGTGACAATTGGTAAAGAATCTGCCTGCACTGCTGGAGACCTGGGTTCAGTCCCTAGTCAGGAAAAGCCCCTGGAGAAGGGAATGGCAAACCACTCCTGCCTGGAGAATTCCATGGACAGAGAAGCCTGGCCGGCTATAGTCCATGGGGTCATGAAGATTTGGACACAACTGAGCAACTAAGACTTTAATACTGGAAATACTTCAGACTCATATTGATCTATTTTTGTATTAGTTATCTTTGGTTTTTATTTGATGCTGCACTCTCCTCTGACTTCCCTGGAAACACATTCCAAGGGAAATTTGTATACATAAAATTTGAGGAAGTGTTTGGCAATAGTAGCTATAAGGAAATGAGGGAAGCAAGATTGGACAGAGGGTGAAAGTCACCTGTGAGCCTTTACAGCAGAGACCCCAGGTTATCAAGGGAACTTATAACCTTAATGAGGCCTCAGAATTGTCTTAAGTTGTGGAAAGAATCCCAGCTTTTGTATCCCATGTTGACTAATCCCTGGATATAGACTGGCCCTGGGGAGAAGGCACCCAGTGAGTAAGGCAGTCTCCTCTAGCCAAGCATGATGCCTGGAGAGGGATGCAGCCGTGTCCTGGAGAAATGAATTCTTCAGTTCTAAAGAGGGGCATAACCCCCAGCACCACCAGAAAGGAGCTTGGAGGGATGTAGCTAAAGAATGCCAAGGATGTCTTCTCCTTATCTCATTTGCCACTCAAATTATTCATGTAACTTTGAATGCATGATTAAAAAAAGTAAAAGGCATTTGTTGATACAATGAAAGTACAAGTAATAGATAGTTGATAGAAGAAAACATGAAAGAGGTTCCCCAGGGTCTAAAAAGCTAATTATTGATTAGCATGTTTGCACTAAAAGAATATTTATAAAGAGTATAGACACAAGGCAATGAATTTCTAGAAGTTGATTTCTTTGTTATGTGTACATTTCTTAAGAAGGGAGAAAGGAAAGGAAATCACAGGAAAATTATTTCATGTATTTCATTGATTAAATGGTCAAGCCTTGACCAGACTCTAAAAAGCTAGGTAGCAACCTTGTTATCATCAGGGACCACCAAAAGTTTGTATCACAAATGTTCTATCACAGATGTTCTTCTCAGATAGCATATACACACAAGAAAAGAACATAAAAACAAATCAGCTTAGGTACACGATTGAATAAACAATATCTTCAGCCTGAAAACTCTGCCTTGGGACTGAAGAGCTGATAGTATATTACAGTGTTTACTTTGCACAGTACTGAAATTCATACATGTTGAAACTGTGGGAGGTGAGCACTGTCTTAATAAGTTTTATTTTAATTATTGATACTTTTATTCACCTACAAATTTGCCTCTCTTTTGAGAATTATTCAGTTGTCTGAATCATAGATTTTAGACATTTCCTTTGTAAAAGAAGAGAACTTGTATGGTTTTCCTCATACTGTCTGGTAAGTATCTGATTTGTTCCCTGGGTGAATCTTGAAGACCTAACAGAACTTTCTGGAGTAAACTGTTAGTGCTTGCTTCTTATTTAGAGATGCATAGTTTTTATAGCAATCTTTATAATATTGTATTCTAGTCAAATGCTAAGTGCTCTTTCATCTTCAACTATTCACTGTAGTTCCAAGAAGGATCACCACCTACATATATATGAATATATGATTGGTGGAGACCATAGTTCATATTTCATGTATTATTGTTTAATGAAAAAAATAAGTTTAGGCTTTTAAATTCAGTTATTAAAATAATATTCTTTTGACTTCAAAAAAATAATAAAAAGTAAAGTTTGTAACTCTGCTCGAACTCCAGGATATAGTGAAGGACAGGGAAGTCTGGAGTGCTACAGTCCATGGAGTTGCAAAGAGTAGGACACGACTTAGTGAATGAACAATTCTGCTCAATGTTGTTTATGCTCACCAAGACTCATGTGTCCAGTATACATAACAGGAAAAAATATAGTATGAATAAAGGATAGAAATGCCAGTATGAAATATAACAATTTTCAAGGACACTGGGGAAATTGAATTCTGACTAGAAAACAAAATGCTTCACCCCAAGAAGTTTGTTAAATTAATTTTAACTATCAAACTTTTAAACATGAATCAGCAACTTCTTTATAAAACATGTCCTGATATTTTAGAGTCAACAAATTTGTGGATTACAAACTATAGAAGCCCAGTGCTTTCTTGAAAAATCACGTTTGTCGGTCACCTTTATTTCTTTGATAAGACTCAGACCTCAATTTATTTTCCACTTTTCTTAAGTTCATCTCTCATTCTTGGGTTATCACTCTAATTTCTCATGAAGATACAGAGTTTTCTTGTTTTCATCACTAAAGAACAAGTAGAAAACAGCTTAATGTATCAGTGGCCTTTGGGTTAACTCTTATTGCCCAACTGGTGGTACACCCAATTCAAACTGACACCGCTAGAAAATTAGAGTCCTCTCCTCATAGCCTTTTGTGTTAAATTTATTAAAGCTTTAGAACTACTGTGTTGCAACAAGACTACCAAATGTAGAGAGTTCACCAAGAAAAGTACTTGGAAAGATGAGAAACAATAACCCACAGTTGAGTGAATTACCAATTCCAGGATGAAGGCTAAGGAAAAAAAATTAAGAAAGAGATGTATGAAAGTGACTTTATTTCTGTTAAGAACTCTGCTTAAAAAGAAAATTAGAAGAGTTTTTTGTTTAAACTACTATTATTGTTTTTACTCCCATTACCACAATAAATGAAACCAGGTTGTGATAGATTAGATTTTACTTTTTAATTCAAATTGTTGTTGGTTTGGGAGGGTGTTTTTTGGGGAAAGAGGGTTCTGTATAGATAGGATAACAGGCTAAAAAAGAAATCCTCTCTCTTTGAAGACGCTGCTGCTACACAAGTAGAACAGAACACAACCTAGGTCCTTTTCAGTAACTACAAATTGGTTAATAGTCCCCAGCCTTACATTCAGAAGTTGTGTAAAGTCCAAACAAACTAGCCTATAAAACTCGATTTTTACTGGGAAGCTGACTTGCTTAGGACTATTAAGACAAGAGGATAATAGTTGGTTCCTTTTTTCTCTTAATAGAAGCACTGCTATAAAAACAGTGCTTTAACTATCATGCAAGCTTTTTACTTGCCTTAGCTTAACAGGCTAGCAGACAAACTATATTATTGTCTCTTAAAGCTGAGATGAGTAGAAGAGCAAACTGTAGTAGGTCTGCTTGGAACACTGTGGTTGAAATTCTCTTGACTGTACTTTAAGGTTTGCAGCATGTGTATACAGTGCTTGATGGTTTACAAACTCCATCTGTATCTATCACTTTCACCCCCACAGAAACACTGTGACTTAAGCAGAGGTGATATCTGACAAATTCAAAACTTGTGTGACTCAGCCCTACCTGCACGTTTTTAGTAATTCCACCGCCCCCTCCCCCACAAGCAGGTAATTTAGTTCATGGAATATTGTTCTGTGACATGTTTCTCTTTGCCAGTAATTATGAAAATAACCAGATGCTGAACAAGTCTTGTTTCTCAAGTTATATTAAGATATTTTACTAACAGAGGATATAATACAGCACATGTATCATGCTGTACACTGGTTATAGCCACTGAGGATTCCCAGGCTAGGTCATTTTGTAATAATCCTATTTTGTTTGCCTGCATATAGAGCCTGAAGATATGTGATTTGTCATCATTTAAGCTGCATCTTCTAGGAGGTCATGAGATTTGACTGAAATATCTTTGCTGGGTCCTTTCTACAAACTCCTACCTTTATATGAGTAAACACACTTAGTATTTTCCAGATTTGGCTCTACTGTAGCTAACCTGGTTTGGACACCTGTGTATGTATAGTGATTAGCTAGTTTGTCTATGATGTGGGCTTCTAGTGATGTGGGCAGAGCCTAGGATTCTGAGCATCTACTCTTTGCTCCCTGATTGCTATTTGTCGGAGCAGTCTATCAGGTGTTGCTTCCCAGCAGTCCATTATTCTCCGTGGTGTACTTTGAAATTGTGCTTCATGTCCTTGCAAGACTGTATCTGTCCTCACAGTCTGTAGCTATCCCCACCATCAGCTCACCAAACCACATCTGCTCAGTTACCCTGGTATCATCTATTTGTCTCACCTGTGGGGCTCCAAGGTAACACTCTGTGCTGGCAGGCAGGCTGCATACCAAGACATTATTGTTGATGATGATCTTGACTTGCCATTTCACGTTGAGCCTTATTTTCATCTACATGAGAAGAACCAGGTGGTTTTTTCTAATTCACCCTTGTCTCAAAGCTGTGGGTTCGACCTAAACCCTCATTTTGTAAATTCAGAAGCATGATGCTATTTTGGGGTTTTCCAGTCTCCAGAAAAGCATATTTATCTTCTGAATCTAATTTTATTCTAATGTTCATTCCTTGCAGCCGTTGGGAAGTTGCTGCTTACAAGCATCAGCTAGCAATTTTGTATTGTAATTTCAAAACATAGATTGCCAATGCCTTTTCTATACGCCTCTATATAGCTTTTCTATTCTGAATAGACTCTAAAACCTAGATGCCACCTAGTGATTCACTGGTTGCATCACTAGTAAAGAACTAGAATTCTATCAGACCACAGTTGATTCCCATGTAGTAAACAACATATGTTTCCAAATTTCACTACTGAAAATAATAGGATGTTATTTTGATCATGAGTATACCTCTATTTCTTTCTAAAAGTAACTTAGGATAGTGATGGAATGGCATGTAAATTGCTCTTTCAAATATTTAATTTAAAAGATGTCTCAATAATGATCACTTTGTTGAGTTTCCCAGCATGTGAGTTCACACCACTTTGGAAAGTTCCTTATTGATCATGCCTGTTAAGGAGCATAGCTTCTTTCACCTTCCATAAAAGGTACTTGTAACAAAAACAACTCTTTTTCAATTAGTAATCGCTTGAGCAGTTAGTTGCTGCTAACTGGAGCATAGCTTGGGGATATAGGTCAACTTTCATGTGACTACAGACCAAACTTTGAATTTTGTAAAAAAAATACTGTGCCTCAACATTTCAACTCGGAGAAGGCAATGGCACCCCACTCCAGTACTCTTGCCTGGAAAATCCCATGGACGGAGGAGCCTGGTAGGCTCCAGTCCATGGGGTCGCTGTCAGACACTACTGAGCGACTTCACTTTCACTTTTCACTTTCATGCACTGGGGAAGGAAATGGCAACCCATTCCAGTGTTCTTGCCTAGAGAATCCCAGGGATGGGGGATCCTGGTGGGCCGCCATCTATGGGGTCACACAGAGTTGGACACGACTGAAGTGACTTAGCAACAACATTTCAACTAATGTTTGTAAATGTCTAAGTGATGTGCTAGACATTCTGATATTCACTGTACTTGAGCAGTTAGTTGCTGCTAACTGGAGCATAGCTTGGGGATATAGGTCAACTTTCATGTGACTACAGACCAAACTTTGAATTTTGTAAAAAAAATACTGTGCCTCAACATTTCAACTCGGAGAAGGCAATGGCACCCCACTCCAGTACTCTTGCCTGGAAAATCCCATGGACGGAGGAGCCTGGTAGGCTCCAGTCCATGGGGTCGCTGTCAGACACTACTGAGCGACTTCACTTTCACTTTCACTTTCATGCACTGGGGAAGGAAATGGCAACCCATTCCAGTGTTCTTGCCTAGAGAATCCCAGGGATGGGGGATCCTGGTGGGCCGCCATCTATGGGGTCACACAGAGTTGGACACGACTGAAGTGACTTAGCAACAACATTTCAACTAATGTTTGTAAATGTCTAAGTGATGTGCTAGACATTCTGATATTCACTGTATTACTTAAGCCTGGGAAAAACCTATGACATATGTAGTTTTCTCCATGGTATAAATCAAGTCAATGAGCCTGGGAATGGTTCAGTAACTGTCCAGATATGCAGCAAGTAAGTGATATGGAAAGTGAATATCACCATAGGTCCTATGTTTTCTTCTGTTCTCTTCACCACATTATGACTTTATTTCATATTAAACTTTTTGTACAAGATCATCACTGGCAGAAGCTGTGACCCACAGAAGCTGGTCTCAGAGAGATGGTCTTATAAAAAAATGTAATTATTTTCTATCTACATTTTTTAAATCATGTGAGGAGAACCTAACTAAACTGCTAGGAATGTTTGTGAAAATCTCCTTTCCTTTTCTCTCCATGATCCCTTATACCCTCACTTTCTCTGAGTCTTCTTATTTAAAAGTCTTCCACAAAACATTCTGTCATCCCTGATCTTCTGTAACTTTTCTGTGTTTTAACAAAGGACACTGTTCTCCTACTCTTACCCTCTTACCTTTCTACCCACAATCCCAGTTCTCTTTCATTCTCAACATTCTTATTCGGCATCACAAAAGCCCAAAGAATCCACCACAAGGCAGCAGGAGAAACCTCACAGGAACATGCTGAGGGGTAGATCAAGGGATGGCTCGAGTGGGCAAAGCCAGCACCATCTTCACCAAGCAGAGGGATAAGACAAAGCTGGGAGTATGTACATAGTAACAGCTTTCCCCCAACAATAGCAAACTGGAGACCTTCATAAGAAGGACCTTTTTAACAAATCCAGCACTCGCTTGGAAAACTAAGAATCATGCTGTGCTACTCCATTCCTTTTAATTTAGCATCCCTGCTGCTGCTTGCCTTAGAACTCCCCATGATAATCAATGAGTTACACTTCTATGACTTTGTCCACCTTCTGCTAGAATCTCTCTGCCCTAGTTCTCATACACGTCATCATAGCAAAAATATTTTGTCTAAGAAGTTAGCAAGAGAGGTATTTTCAAGTGTGCCTGCACGGTACCTAATGTGAATTCTCTCAGTAAAAAGTGAAAGCCCAGCTCTGAAAACTACAATTTTGTATCAGTTAGATATCTCAGAAGAGTCTGGATAACAAATAAGCACAAATTCTCAGCAGCGTGTAATAATAAGCATGTGTCTGGCTCATGATTTGTGGGTCATTTGGGATTGAGTAATTTAGGCTGCACTGGGTTGGGTATATGATGATCTCAGTTGTTCACTCATGTGGCTGGGGATCAGCTGGGGATCAGGCTGAATCCACAGGGGCAGCTTAGTTCTGCATGTCTCCCATCCTCCTGCTTCCTGCCCATGTTCTCATGACAGTAGCAGAAGTGCTGGAGAGCAAACTCAATATGGCAAGCATTGTTCAGGCCTTTGGTCAAATCAGGCTCCTTAATGTTTCATGGCCCAAAAAGCCCCATGAACAAACCCAAAGAAAAGGAGGAAGGAAAGAGATGACCCATTCTTATTAGGGCAAACTACAAGGCATATGACAATGAGCATGGATATGGGAAGAGGTAAAGAGCTGGGAGCACCAATAGAGTCTACCATAGTCATTGATCTATTATTCTTGAGTATCATCCTATTAAAAGTTAAGTATGGTTCCTTCTGGTAGTGTCAGCTCTAGATGCAAGCACCTTTCACTCATTCATCCATTCATTCACTTTTTCACTTAACACATAATGTTGAATTCTTTAGACAAGTACTGCTTAATAGAAATATCTTGTGAATCATAGATGGATTTAAATTTTTTTCTGGTAGCTATTTTTAGAAGATAAAAAGCCACAGGTGACTAGTAGCTACCATATTAGACAATGAAGTTAAAGACTATATATTGAACTAGTGCTGAGGATAGGACACCTGCCCCATAGATCTTACAATCTTGAGAGAAAGGAAATTTAATGTAAACAGTGTAGGTATTATATATCTTTCGGAGCTCATATTTTAATTACATTTCTCAGATCTTGGCATACCCCAGTGTACCAACTCCATTCCTTTATGGTCATAGTTTTCTATTACACATTTCCATACAACCTCTCTAGCCTAGTTTGGTTACAGATATTTCAACATACCTTTTCAAAATCTCTTATGAAGAGCTATCACTGTACTCCAAAGTCTGGCAACAAAGGCGTGTTTGGTTTTTTTTTTCCAGAATCAATATAGTAAAGGGACATTATCTGAGATTTTATTACCAGGTGGATAAATTTTCACATTATAACTTTACCTGAGAAGAGCCCAAGATCCTTCATGATAGAAATGTTGAACAGAAAAGTTGAGTTTATCAGTGTTTATCTGCTAAAAAAAAAAAAAAAAAAAGGTGGCTGTAAGAGAATGCATAATAGTAGTAAATGAAAGAATGTTGCTTCAGAAGTAGTACAAGGAATAATAGAAGCAGAAAATGGAGAAAATTAAAAAAAAGGAAACAATAGTCTTTATCTCTTTTTTACCTGATTAAGCTTGTAAGTGCCTAAAAGAAAGTTTTGTCTTCTCTGCATTAAACTGTCTAAGCAAGATTTATCAAAAAGGGTGGTTTTTAGAAAGCAATTATTGTCCGTCAAAATTGCAGATAAGGGTCTTGACAAAAATAGGGAGATAAGATATTTTCTTTGTAGTCTATAAAATAAAAAACCTGATATAGGCATAGCTTAAAAAACTGCAAAAGGTTTCTTTTAAATGCTGTGAATCACCCTGTGATTTCTTTTCTCTGTTTGAATCCTGTTCTGCTTATTGCATGCCTTTTCTTTGGTGATTCATTGCTTTGATTGTTTAACTCCTTGATATCAAAACCACTTTGGGTAAATGCCCTTGTGCTTCCTTGTTCCTCTGGCAACATGGCAGGTCCCAGTGCTGGCACTTGGATTATCTCTCAAAGAACCCAGAGCTCCTTTGACTTTCATAATTTGTGTGATTGGTACTCGTCTCCAAACAGCAAACAGTTTAGGTAGAGAACAACATACTGGATTTTAAGCTCTGAGATGCTGTTTTTACAAGATATTACTAAAAACTGCAGGCTCTGTGTTTTCATACAAGACACTTTAGAAAATGACTATAATTACATAGCAAAGAGAGTCCAGATTACATGGTGGGCATTTTTACACATTAAATTACAAAAATATATTTGCTCATCTACTCCAGTTTTTCATGAAGGATTTAAATCAGAGCAGCAACATTGGTCTTGTGTTTAGTGTCAAAAGATCATTTCAGTCATTTCAAATAGTATTTTCCAGCACCAGTGGAGCAGGAGAAGGCAATGGCACCCCACTCCAGTACTCTTGCCTGGAAAATCCCACGGATGGAGGAGCCTGGTGGGCTACAGTCCATGAGGTCGCGAGGAGTTGGACATGACTGAGCAACTTCCCTTTCACTTTTCACTTTCATGCACTGGAGAAGGAAATGGCAATCCACTCCAGTGTTCTTGCCTGGAGAATCCTAGAGACGGGGAAACCTGGTGGGTTGCCGTCCATGGGGTCGCACACAGTCGGACATGACTGAAGCGACTTAGCAGCAGCAGCAGCAGCAGCACCAGTGGATATCCATCCAATATATCCTTTCTGCTCTCCCTCCCTCAATACACACACACACATGCACACACTTGACATTCTTGTTTCTAATACTAAAATACTTTGAGTCACTTCCTTTTATTAAGATATTTTCAGATGGAGATTAAAAATAAATTGGAGAGTCAAGCAATAACATGAGAACTGAATTAAAACAGTTAAAGCTGAAGTCAGTGAATTAATTGTGTCCTTGCAAATTACCTAAGAATTTTTATACCCCCATGGCTTAAAACAAAGAAGGCATACTATGAACCTTTATTCAATGAACAAGTGAACGAATGTTATCTATTTAACATTAAGAAATGTTAGTGACTGTGGGTTTCCCTTTTCTGGAAGTAAGTCCTTTCAAGCAGAAAGAAGGATCTATGAATTGGATAGCCTTTTGGATACAGCTATTAGCCCTCTGTCTCTGCTGTCATATCTAAAGGACTAGAAGGAGTCCCACCAACTGCAGAAAGAGAGGCCAGGCCTAAATATAAGTGGCAAAATAGGGTCACAGTTCTCAATTCCTATTTTCAGACCATGACTTCAGCCTCTTAAGCGTAGGCTGAACAGAATGATGATGAAGGTCTAACCTTATGCTTATAACTTATGCTATACTCTTGCCTGGAAAATCCCATGGACAGAGGAGCCTGGTAGGCTGCAGTCCATGGGGTCGCTAGGAGTCGGACACGACTGAGAGACTCACTTTGACTTTTCACTTTCATACATTGGAGAATGAAATGGCAACCCACTCCAGTGTTCTTGCTTGGAGAATCCCAGGGACGGGGGGGACAGGGGAGCCTGGTGGGCTGCCATCTATGGGGCCGCACAGAGTTGGACACGACTGAAGCGACTTAGCAGCAGCAGCAGCAGCAAGGAAACCCTATTTCAGTTTCAATTTTAAGATTAAGTTCAGAGATAGTCTGAATCTTCCTTTAGCAAAGCAAAACCCATTACCATTTTACTAGGAAAGTTATTTCCCAGTCATCGGATAAACATAGGTCTATGTTTAGGACGTGGGAGAATTTCACTCATTCAATAAATAATCATCAAGCATCTTCACTGAAAAAGATTTGTCTCCTTTCATTAGACAAACTCTCAGCATTTCTATGGTGTTCCCACTATCAGAATTACCGTTTTAAAGTTAAGAAATGTTGAAAGTAGAGGAATTGTTTAAAACATAATTCTAAAATTCTCTATGGAAGAAGCACCTTAGCAACACTTTTATTAAATGTTGATGAGCAGTACACTGTTGCTCTTAGCTTCTATGCTGACAGCATACACATTTGGTTTCACTGCTTCCCTTCCTTCTACCTGCCTTTCATGTTAATTAATACTTCATCTGACTTGCACGCAGGGTACAACAGTTTCATTTGTTAGTTGAAAATCTAAACCTCTCTAGTAACCAGATTCTTTGGAAGGAATGATGCTAAAGCTGAAGCTCCAGTACTTTGGCCACTTCATGCGAAGAGCTGACTCATTGGAAAAGACTCTGATGCTGGGAGGGATTGGGGGCAGGAGGAGAAGGGGACGACAGAGGATGAGATGGCTGGAGGGCATCATGGACTCAATGGACGTGAGTCTGAGTGAACTCCAGGAGATGGTGATGGACAGGGAGGCCTGGCGTGCTGCGATTCATGGGGTCACAAAGAGTCAGACACGACTGAGCGACTGGACTGAACTGAACCAGAAATGGGAGTCCAGATTAATGGACTAACTTTGGCTGTGTAGGGGGGGCGAGGGTGGTGGTATGTGGGTGGCGGGGAGGAGGGAGAGGGAGAGAGAGAGGAACTTTTCCCAGAAATTTTGGAATCATAGACTTTTAGGCAGTCTAAGTGTTCAGAGGACATGCTGTCATTCTCAGTTCGGGTTGAGTATTACAGTCACCTGGAGATCTCCTGAGGCTCCATCTTCCCCAGACCAATTGAACCAACATCTTTGCTAACAGAAAGAACCTGGGGATGGGTATTTTCTTAAACCCTGCATACTCTAAACTGCAGCCAAGGTTTTCAAACAATTCCTTCAGTCCAGTTCTTTTCATTTGGATAGACAAAATAAAAACCTGTCAGAAAGAAATGAAATATAATATTTCAGACCTTTTAGAGCCTGGATTAGAAATCACATTACCTAGCCCCAGTCCAGAGCAATTTCCATAACAATGTAGTACTAATATCTTTTGTTAGTCTTGACTCATTTGAACTTTCCCCTGATAAAATTATAACAGGGGCATGACAGGCACACAGCTGTTAGCAAGTGACCAGGCCCCTCCCCCAAGCGAGCAACCATTAGCGAGCAACTGTCTACTAGCGACCGTTAGCAATCCCGCTCAGCCATTGGTCAGCATCGTAATAGGCCCCTCCCCCAAGTAAGTGATAGTGAACAAGGTTAGAACTAGTGACTGTTAGCAAGGTTGCAAGGTTACTGAGCAACCATTAGTCCTGGCCTTCCCGGGGACTCAGTGGTAAACAATCTGCCTGCCAGTATGAGAGATTCTGGAGACACAGGAGATGCAGTTTTGATCTCTGGGTCAAGAAGATCCCCTGGAGAAGGAAACTGCTACCCACTCCAGTATTCTTGCCTGGGAAATCCCAGGAGAGAGGAACTACAGTCCATGGGGTTGCAAAGAGCTGGACCTGACTGAGCACTGCACGCAGGGCATTAGCGGTCCTGCTCAGCCATTTGTTCTCATCACAGCAGGGCCGTCTCCTCTCTCTCCCCTTCCTTTGTATTAAAAGGAGCCTGAATTCAGACTGAAGGATGATTTTTTTAAATTAATCTTTTTTTGATTATAGTTGCTTTACAGATGACACTAATGGTAAAACTCCACCTGCCAGTGCAAAAGAGGTAAGAGATGTGGGTTCGATCCCTGAGTTGAGAAGATCATCTGGAGGAGGGCATGGCAACCCACTCCAGTATTCTTGCAGGGAGAATCCCATGGACAGAGGAGCCTGGCGTTTACAGTCCATGGTGTTGTGGAAAGTCTGACGTGACTTAAGGGACTTTAGCACAGCACATAGTTGCTTTACAAAGTTGTGTTAGTTTCTGCTGTACAGCAAAGTGAATCAGCTATATTTATACATATACCCCTTCTTTTTTTTAATTTCCTTCCCATTTAGGTCTCCACAGAGCATTGAATGGGATTTTCTGAGCTATACAGGAGTATCAATAGTGTATATATGTCAATCCCAATCTTCCAGTTCATCCTACTACCCATCTTTGCTCCACTGGTGTCTATACATTTGTTCTCTATGTCTTTGTGTCTATTTCTGGGAGATGGGTTTTTGAGATGCTAGTCAGCTATCTTCTCCATCTGTCAGCTGATTAAAGTCTTTATTCTTTGCCCCAACAACTCATTTCCCAGTTTATTGGCCTGTGGTGCAGTGAGCAGAGTGAGCTTGGGCTCAGTAACAAAACTAGCAGAAGAAATCATGCTTCTCAAATTTTTCTATCAAATGGCTGCTGCTGCTGCTGCGAAGTCCCTTCAGTTGCATCCAACTCTGTGCAACCCCATAGACGGCAGCCCACCAGGTTCCCCGTCCCTGGGATTCACCAGGCAAGAACGCTGGAATGGGTTGCCATTTCCTTCTCCAATGCATGATGAGCATGAGGGCAAACCCCACCATGCTGGATTAACACATGAATTTCCTACATTTCTTGGTGCTGTTGGCTTCCTTGGCTTCTATCAAAAATAAGTTAGTCTTTGATTGTTGTGAAGAGTATCTTTCATTTCATATAAGTCAAAAAGATACCTTCAATCACTTTAGCATATGTAGACCTGTTTTTAAACTCATCATACATATAAGAGTAGGTGTAACTCACTTCCTGAGAAAAAAAAACATTCTGAGAAAACAACACTGATAAAACATGGGCCCAGTTTGCAGTGTTGAAGATAGAGATAAACATTTTCCTGTTCTTTTGACATCTATCTTTTCTGTGTGTGTATATCTGTTGAACTCATCAAAGTCTAGAATATTTCAATTCAGCATAAAATTGCAGTACCAATTGTCATATGGCATATATTTTATCTTGTGCTGGGACGGAAAAGCATATCTAAATGCATCATGCCTGTGCTCAGAAGTAATGCAAATCTTCTGTCTTGCCACTGCCAGAAATAAATGAAAATGATAGTAGATAAAGGCTAGAAACACTTTTCTGTTTTGCACTGATGCAAAATTTTGTGTGTAGTAATCATCATCATGCATTAGGCATCCACTGTAAGCCAGACATTCTAGATGGGCAGAGTACTGAAGGCATAGTTTCTTCAACTCTCATTAATCAAAGACAAATAAACACAGTTTAAAGTAGTTGAGAGTAAAGAATAGACATTGAAAATTTTAAAACAGTTAAATATATTCTATGATTTATGAGCGGAACTATATACAGCCACATAGTTTTTTCAGCCTATTACAAGTCTCCACTAAAGACTTATTTACCTAATTAGATAATTGAACTGTGTCTATGCCTACACATGGTTGTTACCTTATGCAAATTGTGTATGAATTGTATCCATAGTGTACAGATTAGAGAAATTCATAAATAACAGGTGTTTTAATGATTGTTTTTATTAAAAGCCTGCAGAAATGCCCATGTCAGAACTACAGAATAAAGATAGATCAGTGTATTAGAAGGAGCTGGCAGATGGAGGTCCATAATGAAGGTCACACTGCCCTGATGGAATTTAATGCTGCTCAGAGTAGGAGTCTCTGTATTACTAGTGTAAGAATTTGACTCAAGCAGGAGGTCTCAATCTGGTCAGAATCACAAGGAACTGAAGCACCTGAATGAGGTGATCAGTTCACAAATGGAGAACTATTCCACTACTGTGTCCAGAATGATGCTGTCCTTTTTGTCTAGTGCCTCTTTCTGACCTAGCAGTCCCTGGGGGAGCTGATGAATAAATGTGAGTGGTTGTGAGGGATGTGCCAAGTAGACCAAAGGGAAGTGTGAGGAATCTTCTGAAGATGTGACTTCCAGTTTCCAGGAGAACAAAAGATCTTGATCTACACTGGCAGCCTGTGATTCCTAGATTTTTTTCTTCTTCATTCTCAAAGCTGCTGCTGCTGCTGCTGCTGCTAAGTCGCTTCAGTCGTGTCCAACTCTGTGCGACCTCACAGATGGCAGCCACCAGGCTCCTTCGTCCCTGGGATTCTCCAAGCAAGAACACTGGAGTGGGTATTCTCAAAGCTAGTGGTGATCAATCCATGCTTCACAGAACCCTAGGGTTCTGTGTAAAGATTATTTTGTGGGAGATGGATCCTCTTAAAAAGAGAGAACAAAACTTTAACTGCTGCTCTCTCTACCCATTCTCTCCCTGTTACAATACAATTTTAGCTTCTTCAGTCCCTTTCCAGTCCTGTCTCCTGGTAATGACATTATTTCCCCGTAGTGGAATATTGGGAGTTCCCAAACTCCATGTCACTCTTTTATTGAGATAATCACAGAAGTTCAGTCATCTAGGGATAATCATAAGTCATAAATAACTTTTACTTAATTCTCATCATATGGTATTATTTCCCTCATTTCCTTAGGAAGTTTTCAAAATTATAAGTGAGAATTTTACTCTTTACAAGTAGATACTGTTATATGGTACTCTAGATTTTTGAGCCTGAGGTAGATTAACAAAACTTTTTATATTTCAATGCAATATTGAGAGAAAATGTACATAAAATATACATAAATAGGCAAGCCTATATTCTTTTATAGCTCTCATAAACTTTTTACTCCATGTGTTTTCTAAAATGTCATTACTTGCATTAGAGATAGCTATGACATCCATTGGCAATCTCATACTCTTAAAGGAATCAACTTTTAAAGAAATACAAAAGGTTTTGTACTATAATTATGGAGCATATGTCAATTTTCATGCAAAAGGACTAAACCCATGTTGCCATTAGAAACAGAAGTTAATAAAATAGAAAAGTTTACCCAGAGAAATATCATATACTTGAAAATCACTTTTTCCATTACACAGAAAAGGAGCATGTATAAAGATGCAGAGTGTAAGGTCCTTTCTTCATGCAGTTCTACTTACTTTTTATTTATATAAAGAGAAGCAAAATAAACAGTGCCACTTCAGCCTATCCCTTGGAGTTTAAGTTACCGGAGGAAAGAAATCATGACTTTATCCTGGTAGAATTTTCCTTGAAAAGCAGTTGAATATTAAATCATGAATCACTAGTTTCTTAAAATATCTTTTACTATCTTGGGTAAAAATTGTAAAATAGCCTGATCTCTGATTTTTAAAACAATTATTTGTAGTCATGCTTAAGATGCAATCTGTGCAAGGGGGTTTCTTTTTTGACTTCTTTCCTTCCCTTAAAAAAAAAAAATTTTAGACTTCCTAACATAGTCAATACTCTGAGAAAACTTGCAAATATTTATAACTGAACAACAAGTCTATAGAAGCCCAAAGGCAATTACCTCTTGTATAAACATGCCTTCGGCAGATTTCAACTAGTTTTTAAGAAGCAGAAGTTTAAGCTTGCTCAAGACTTTTATTCATGCAATAAAGTTTGCATTATCTGCTCTTACTTCCTGCCCTCTTCTCCTCTGGTTCCTCTCACTTCTGTCTACCATTTTTCAACGTAGAAAGCATTATCTGGCCACAGCTACACAGTCAGAAGTCTTTGAGAAACATGTACCTGTTTAAACACTTACAGCCCCACTGTTTCTTTACCTTAGACTCCAGTGCATGTCCTTATTTTAGATTACTCTAAGAAATCTCTCATTTAGGTAATATCAGTATACAACATAGGCTAAAATTTCATCCTTACCTTAGAATCTCTGCAGTTCTTTTTTTGCCCCTTTCAGGTAAACATCCAATAACTAGGAATTAATTTGTACTTGGGATAACTATTTTCCAAAGTAACTAGTCTTGGCTCAAAAAAGACTTTAGCTGTTAATTATCTGTTAAAAATTATTGAAGTTTTCGCTTATATTTTTCAAAAGTAAAAGATTTCTAAAGATAAATATAGAATATTTGAGACCGTAACAGTGAACATCATGTTTGAGTGTTTGTTTACATTATTCAGGACTTATCTGAAGGTTTTCTGTGTCATGCAGAAAAACAGTTCCTTTGTAACTAATCTATACAGATTCTATAGAATTGGGATCCAGAAACAAGTTTCCTCTTGTTTACTTCCATTTTTGACAGGATAATATATTTCCCCTTGTCCTTTTTTAATCTTATCCTTTTAAGAGGGAATCAGAGTAGAAGAAATATCAGTATCAATACAATTGAATGCTTCTGAACCCCTACTAAGTTATGTTCTGTTCTTCTGTATAGTACAAAGAAATAAGGCATTTCTTTGCATTGAGTTTACAAGTAATTGAGTAATTGAGTTTATAAGTAATTCAAATAATAACATATACAGAAAAAAATAATAACAAAAGTGGTTCATTGTACAAGAGTTATTGCAAGAACATTCATTCAACAACTGTTTATTGAGTTCTGAGGATGTGCTAGGTACTCTGCTAAATGAGGGTATTTTAAAAATGAGGATAATTATGAACAAAAATGGTTGCTTTCCTTCAGGGAGATGAGCATAAAGAAGTAGGGACTGAGTGATATAAGTCCTTTTTCTTTATCCTAAGAAAAGTGAGAAGGCATTGAAGGCTTTTAAATGGAGGGTTGACATGACTGGTTGTGTGTATGTTTTGTTTTGTTTTTTTAAATCACCCAAACACCATGAGGAGAATTTATGGGGAATTTAAAAAAAGAAGATGAGAGACAGAAAAGAGTCATGCCCTATTCCAGGCTATAGATGTGGTCTTAGAGGTGGTGGTGGTGGTGGTGGAGGTAGTAGAGGAGAAAAGGAAAGGGCTGTTATTTCTTTCTCTGGGGGATCTTCCTGACCCAGGGGTCAAATGCAGGTCTCCTGCATTGCAGGCAGATTCTTTACCATTTGAGCTATACTGCTGCTGCTAAGTTGCTTCAGTTGTGTCTGACTCTGTGCAACCCCATAGACAGCAGCCCATCAGGCTTCACTGTGCCTGGGATTCTCCAGGCAAGAACACTGAGCTATAGGGAAGTCCCAAATTCTTAGTCGTGTCTGATTCTTTGCAACCCCATGGACTAGTCCATGGAGTTCTCCAGGCCAGAATACTGGAGTGGGTAGGCTTTCCCTTCTCCAGGGGATCTTCCTAACCCAGAGAATGAACCCTGGTCTCCCTCACTGCAGGCAGATTCTTTACCAGCTGAGCCACCAGGGAAGCCTGAAAAGGAAAGAGGAAGATAGAAAAAGGAAGCAAAGTAGATAGATTTTGAAAAAATTATTAAGAAATAAAATCAAAAGGATATGATCAGAGACTAGGGGGAAAACAAGAATTAAATCTACTCTGATTCCTTGTTTAAAAGTTGGAGGCCATGGTTTTTGGCTTAACTGATGGCTTATGGTGCTGTTTACAAAAATAGAAAACTGGAGGAAAAGTGTATTTGAGAGGAAGTTTTTATGAATCCAGTTACGGAAAAATTCAGTTTGAGGAGCCTACAAGACATTTAGGTTGAGATGTGAAATATTCAGTTAGAAATAAAAGTCTGGCAATAGAAGAAAATGTTAAGCTAAAGATTTGAGAGTCTTCATCAAATGATAGCATTATATACTTTGATGAGCTCTCTTATCAAAACATACAATGGAAAATAAAGTGATTTAGATTAGGATTCTCTCACTATGAATTAGAAAACTCTGGCAACATTTCATGGGAAAGAGGGCTGGATCATGAAAGAGGTAGAATATAGATAAGAAAGAGAAATGAATGAAATGGCAGGAACAAAATAAAAATATAAATAAATACATTGTAAAGATTTTGGTTACAAGTAAGATAAATACCAACCCAAACTGGCTTAGTTAAAAAAAAAATTGGAACCTATAAATTTACACATAACTGAAAGTTTCAGGGTATTCTACCTGTAAGCAGCGGTCTGTCCACAGGTGATACCCCAAAATCAGAGCTCAGATACTTTTTTTTTTCCAGTTATTTTTTTGGTGTTGACTTGAGTTCTGTCAAATTCTCCTCTGATGATCCCAAAATGATTTCTAGTAGTTCCAGATGCTATATGTTCATATGCTCATGTCCAACAAGAAAAAGTCTTGTTTGTTTTTGCATAATAAGGCAATGAAAACCCCAGAATGGAGATCGTTGAACTATTAAGATTGTATGCTTATCCCTAACATTGTAGATAGAGGTTGAGATACTCAGATTATTTTTAACTAGTCCAGGTATACCTCTGGAGTGAAGATAAATCCTCTCACTAAACTACTCAACGTGTCAGGAAAGGGGGATAGGAAATCTAGGTGTTAGATTATAAGAAGTCTTAAATACTGAGTCAAAGACCTTATTCTTAATTTAACATACCAAAAAGAGTTCTTGTATTTTGAACTGAGGCAAGATCCAATGAAATTATTTCAAAAAATTAAGTCTTGAAGCAACTATAGTACATATGGCAATGTTTAAAAAAAAAAAGAAAGAAATCTGTTAAAAGAGCCTACAGCAATACTTTAGGAAAGAGAAAGTGAAAACCAAACTGTGATTGAGTAAAAATGTTGATGAATGGAAGACAGTAATGAAGTAAAGGATATGACAGTATTTCAGATGAGTCCATAGGACTTAGCAAGATAGTGAGAATAAACTTTATGGACTGAGATTTTGAATAAGGTGATAACTTTGGCACTGAGGCAAAAATGGAATCCTTTCTTTGACCATAATACTTGACCTTTTTCTTCTAGTCTTAGCTCTGAGCTAGGCTTTCTTTTTTTTTTTTTAATAAATTTATTTATTTTAATTGGAGGCTACTTTACAATATTGTAGTGGTTTTGCCACACATTGACATGAATCTGCCACGGGTGTACATGTGTTCCCCATCCTGAACCCCCCCACACACCCCTCCCCATCCCATCCCTCTGGGTCATCCCAGTGCACCAGCCCCGAGCACCTTGTGACCTATTACTCCCCACACGCATAACTTTCCTAGAAGTCAAAAGAAGGCAAGTTCCAAACTCAGAATGAAACCTGCCATTCACTCCACTGAATGACAACTTACAGATTACATGACTGCTTAGCAAATGTTTTTTAGCATTTTGTCAACTTACAATGAGCATTAGCGAGCAACAGAACACCCAGTGGTTTAAACAAGTACAGTTTCAAAGGAAGAAGTTAGTAGTGTTGGTTCAGCTGCTTGTCAGTAACAAGGCTGGTATCTTTGCATTTCTCTGGACTTTCCTTATGTTTTCCATCATGGTGACAAGATGACTGCTCTACCTCCAAGTATTGTAGCCTCATTCAAGGCTAGCAATGGTGTGGTAAAGAGCAGAGGAACAGAAATCTTTCTATTTATCAATAAAGCAAGTTGCTTGCCTGGATTTCTTTCCCAGTGTACTTCTTATAGTTCATGGGCCAGAACAGGGTCACATGGCCACTCTTAGCAGTAAGGGAGACCAGAAAGAACATTTGATTTTTTGTTCTCTATTTTGTGAATCATAGCAAGAAAGTTGGGAATGTTTTTTGGGTGACCAAACTGTAAGTTCTACCATGAAAACCCATCATTCTACAGTGTGCTCTGTGCTTACATATGTATTACACTCTTATTTTGTATTTGACTTTGTATTTCTCCATACGTGATGCCTCCTCTACCCTTTGGGACAATACCTGCATGATTAATTTCCAGTTTTGAAAATGGATCTTTCATTCTCTTTTTCCATTAGCTACTGCTAACATCTGTTTAACTCATGCAATAAAGAAGCTAGAATTTTGGCTTCCCTAAGTAGGCAAATATATCGACTACAAAGGATATTATATTTATTTATGTCTAATTGTCTTGGGAAGCGTTCTCCATGTGTAGTAAAATATAGCAAAAGTACTAAATGATTCCATAGGGATTTAGTGAATATATAATGTCTTATCTTTTATGAGATGTGATAGAGTCTTGCATAAGAATATATTTTTAAAAGGCCTCATCAACCTTGACTTAGAAAGAAATTCAGCACCAAAATGTAGCACCTGCATATCAAAAATAAAATTAGTAATTATATCACTTGATGCAATGTTTAGAAAAATAGTCAATTAAAGCTGTATGAATTCAACCAGAATCCTCTGAGGCAAGAGCATCATGCAATTCTGACTTCACAATGACATGAAATTTTAAATGACAACTGTGCTAAATCAGGGAGCAGCAAACCCAGGCCAAGTTTAAATTTAGTAACACTGCTAGTTTACTGAAAATAACCTTCTCCATAGCAGATTCTCTATGAATTTCAGGTGACCGACTACTTGTTTTTCTACTCTGTTCAGAGGTAATCAGGAACGCAGAGGCTTCAGCGTTGTCTTCCCTTCTCAATGGCATTTCTGGTGTCCACCTCAGGAGTCTCCTTGGCCAGCCTTGATATACTCAGAAATTAAACAGAGGATCCACTGCACATATTCTTCTTGAAAATTTTCATCGTATATGTTCAGAACTTACCAAATAAGCATAAGGATTTGAAGGTAAGAGAACTTTGGAAGTAACTCACGTTCTTATGTAACTCTTAATTACATCAAAAAGTGAAAAGTAAATCTATTTTTAAAAAAATATACAAAAGTAAAAGAAATAATTGAATATAAGGAAAAATAGCTAGCTATGTGTAGTTAGTTCTACAGCAAAAAAAAGGGGGGGATAAAATACAAAGTTTAAAAGTTTTATATGTCATATAAATATAAATACAAGCGTGGCACCGTGGTTATCTTGATATCTGAAATCAGTTTCACATAAAAAGCATGGCATACAATGGCTCTAAAATTTTAATATGCATAAGAGTAAATAAGGGGAGAAGTAGGTTTATAAAATGCTGATTCCTGGGCGTATTTCACAGAGAGAATCACTATGGTCCAGCAATTTCCATTTTTTACAGCTACTCACACCCTCAGATGATCCTGATGAAGATGGTCCTTAGACCTTTAAGAAACAGAGAAATTAGCATTTAAAATAATGTACTTCTAATTTTCA
This sequence comes from Aepyceros melampus, assembly GCA_006408695.1. NCBI lineage: Eukaryota > Metazoa > Chordata > Mammalia > Artiodactyla > Bovidae > Aepyceros > Aepyceros melampus. Next base: position 72,306 of record SJXQ01002870.1, read on the forward strand.
AACTACATTAGAAGGGATTTTGTGGGGCTTGTTTCCTACAGTCACAGAGTAAATAAGGAAAGCATACTTTAAATTAGTGCTAAATTAGTATTCCTCTTTAGACCCCCCAAATTGAATTATTAATCCTTTCTAATATTCTTTTTTTTTAATTTAGTATGATGTGCTAATTCCCAGATGTCCTTATCTCTCTTACAGAGTGACAGTCCTGTCATTGCTCTCTTCAGCTGTTTCTGTGTTCCACATAATGTTTTGGTTTATTCAGATGTCTATGGATCTAATTCTAAGAAATATCTAGATGATAATAATGAACTACTGCTGAGGCTGGCTAAATATTTCTTTCTTTTCTTTTTGTGAGGGTTTGTCTTTTCTCTTCATTTTGAAAACTCAGCCTTAGAATTCAAAAGAACAGATCTGCGTAATATGCCTTTAGCTACTCTTTTTTCCCTCTGCAGCTTAAACCTCAAAAATTATGCGCTGTATTTATAACAGGGTACATGTATGTTTGTTGAATATCACTTTATTTTTGTTTCTGTATTTCATTTAGCAACTTCATCTTTATTATTTGCAATTTTAAGTTTATAAAAGATTTGTTTTTTATTTCAGTAAAAGAAGTGATTGGTATGGACATATCCAGACCTTAAATTGTGATGATTTTTTAAAGATTCAGTATGATATTTTTATAGTGAAGAATGAAGTTTTTAATCAAAATCTGTTGAATTTCAGGCTTATTGCTATTTTCTGTTAGTCTTTGTGTGAACTTATTCATATTGTATAGATTTTCTTGTCCATAAAATATCAAAAGGCAAGAATAAACCTTTAATCAAAAAATTGTACCCTATAACTCAAGTTAGCTATGCATGTTATTTACTAATATTACACAAAGAAAATTAGTATAGTCATATGCATAAAATAAAACAGCATAAAAGTTTAAAATATATATGTAAAACTGAATCACCTTGCTACACACCAAAAACTGACATAGCATTGTAAATTAACTGTACTTCAATAAAAATTTTTAATAATAAAATAAAGTAGTACTTAAAGTAACTAAAACAAAAGATTTGCAGAATTGTCTTAACTATAATGATGAATTTTCATGTGCATTTGCTGTCAGAACTGTCCTCAGTAATAAGATTGCCATCTGATGATAAAGTTCTAAAATTTGTTGTAAACAAGATGATAAAAATTCTTAAATATGTAGTACCTAAGTTTAAGGTCAAGAGAGTCTCCAAATAAGATTTCATATAGTTTTTAGTGTAGATCTTCTATAACACTTCTGTTTCAAAAAAATAGAAACTACTCTTTCACCCTTTCATGGAGAAAGAATGGAATTATGTCTTCAAATGAGCCACATTCATTATCATGGGTGTATTTATCTTAAATTGTGGCTCCATAAAGAAAACTTACAACATAGTTTTAGGGAACCTTAGTGAAACAACCTCCATATTCGTGAAGTAAAATATACAATAAAAGAGTAAATTACAGAAACTTTATAGAAGCATAAAGTTTTAGAGCAAAAATGAAGCATTGAGATCTTCTAGCCTAGTCCCTTCATGCACTGCCAAACTTACTGGTAAAAATTTAATACAAAAGAACAGTAAATATCAGTCTGGTCAGTAGTACTTATTAACAAGGAGAAACTAGCCAAGTGTTTTGCAATATTTATGTCTTGTATGAGAAAATGAAGTTTGAAGAAGTGAAGAAAGTACCTGGGTACTTATAATTCAACTTGAAGTCATAAATTATTTTAGTTGTCAGTAGATAATCTACCATGACATTAGCAATAAATGCTGGAGAGGGTGTGGAGAAAAGGGAACCCTCTTACACTGTTGGTGGGAATGCAAATTAGTACAGCCACTATGGAGAACAGTGTGGAGATTCCTTAAAAAATTGCAAATAGAACTGCTTTATGATCCAGCGATCCCACTGCTGGGCATACACACCAAGGAAACCATAATTGAAAGAGACACGTGTACCCCAATTTCATTGCGGCACTGTTTATAATAGCCAGGACATGGAAGCAACCTAGATGTCCATCAGCAGATGAATGGATAAGAAAGCTGTGGTACATATACACAATGGAGTATTACTCAGCTATTAAAAAGAATACATTTGAATCAGTTCTAATGAGGTGGATGANGGGGGAGGTGGGGGTTGGGATTGGGAGTTCATGTACACTCGTGGCTGATTCATGTCAATGTATAGCAAAACGAATACAGTATTGTAAAGCAAAACAAACTAAAAAATAAAAAAAAATTAAAAATAAAAAAATAATCTAGAAATGAAAGTAGCAAACTTAGGTTTATTTCAGGCTGGCCTATCTGTATCTGGAAGTCTGATATTGAGAGGGAAGAAGAACTGAAAGAAGCATTGAGCTTTAGAGCAGTAGAGCCATCTGGGACCATTCGGTATAGGAGAAAGGAGATTCAAATATATGAGAATCTCTGGGAAGTATTAATGTTATTATGAAACAGTGTAATAATGATATTTGTGAGATGTCCAGGATAATTAAAATGTGTTTATTATTCTCAGTTTATGAAATTGGAAGGTCATTTAAATTTATGTAGCAAAAGTGAAGTTATTAATGTGGCAAAATACTCACAATATATTGTAATGGAAACAACAAATTATAAACCATGTTGTGATGTGATTTTCATTTTTATTAAGAAAAACTACAATGCATAGGAAGAAAATTGAAATGATCTACATCATAATATTATTCATGGTTATGATCAATCGATGAAATTATGGTTGATTTTTATTGCTCCTCAGGATTTATAAAACTTTTTCTAAAGTATATCATACTACAGTAATTTTAGCATTTTTTTAAGGGCTGAGAGGGTATTAGTTATCTGGGAAGTTCACTTTCACAGAACTGTAAGATAGCCCTGCTATTATCTAAAATAGCCTTTAAACAAGGTGCTTGCATCTTGTACTATTAAGCTGATTTGAATATGAGAATATTTACTTCCAATTAGGTCAAAATGAATTTTAGATGTAATTCTTAATTTGTGGAATATTGCAGAAGATAAATTTCTCAAGTTTATCTCCTCACTAAACACTGAAATTTTTGAATTATGACATTAATTTCTTAAAATAGTCTTTATTTCTGTATTATGTAATTCCAATTTGTTTTTGAGAATTTTCTAACTATAATAGCTTGCTCCATTTGGAAGATAATTTTATATATTTGGTTACATTAGTGTTAATATGTCTTTGTTCTTTAAATCTCCGGTGTAACATACGGTTAGTCTTACCATTATTACTAACAGCTGCAGTTGGCCTATGATTTTGTTCATTCTGTTTGAATCCAAAGTAATTAGCTCTTTAGTTTAATGACAATATTTGTTAATGGGTTTTTAGGGCCAAATTCTGCTGTTAGAGAGTGGGTGGTATATTTGAAGATAGAATCTGGCCCTTATGTTTTAAGCATAAGCTGTGTAATTTGATTTCAAAATGATGGTTTAGAGAGTTTACAGTAGGAAAATGAAATCTGCATTTATCTGAAGTTTGTCAGTTTCAAGAAACAGAAAATGAAAGTGAAATTTTATGTAAATTAACAGCAAACCTACTCTGAATTCTCCAATACAGCTATTCTATTCTATTGTATCACTTCATGCATAGTTGGAATAAGAAATGAAATATGTCCTGTCACATAAGGGAAATTACCTAATGTCTGCTTGTAATTACATTTCATTTCTTATGAAATATTTTTGATTATTGTATTTTTTCCAGCTTTATGGAAATGTAATTGACATATAACATTGTGTAAGCTTAAGATATACAATATGATGATTTTATACTTTTATATAATGCAATTACCATGATACCATGATTACCATGATAAGGGTAGTTAGCACATTCATCACCTCACCTAAGTAAGAGGAGATATCTTAAATGTTCTCACCACACACATGAAAACTGATCATTGTGTTTTTGAAAGACTCATGAAGTGGAAAGAATGTTTGCTTGGGGATCACTAGGATTCAAAGTCAGACTCAGTTTCCTGGTAGTGGAGTGACCTTAGGAAAATCTCTACCTCTCCCTGGGCCTGTTTTTCTTCCTAAAATGATGCCTTTGTACCAGATGATCCCAATAGTTGCTCTAAAATAAGTCTGACTTGCTTTAAAAGAGTGTTATGGGGAAGATGCAGCTTCCTAGGTGGGTAAGTGATAAAGAAGCTGTCTGCCAAGGCAGGACACACAGGAGACATGAGTTCAGTCCCTCGGTCAGAAAGAGCCCATGGAGGAGGAAATGGCAATCCACTCCAGTATTCTTGCCTAGAAAATCCCATGGACAGAGGAGCCTGGAGGGTTACAGCCCACAAGGTTGCAAAGAGCTGGACATGACTAAGTGACTGAGCCTGAGCATGATAAAGAAGGCACAGAGAAGGCAAGGAAAATGCAAAGACTTGAGCTAAATGAGTAAACGGATTATTAGGTCTACTGAAAGGTACTCTGGACAACTTTCCTACAATGACTTGTTACTTTTATTCTGGAAAAGAGAGATATTGGGAGAGTCTATGTAGAATAAGTTGTAGGTTACTCTGTTAGAAATTTACAAAGAAATCAATTTTGGCAAAACTTAACAACAAAATGAAACCCACCTAGTAACAACTGATATATCCAACAATGAAATAGGGTGCTTCGGGAGATAGTGAATTCACTCACCATCATTACAGGAAAAGGGGCACCAAGGATTTTATGATCTGCAAACTGGCTTCAAGGTGTAAAAGTTAGAGGCACATATTCTGGACATAGTAGAAATCAGCAAATGTTGTTGAGCCCTTCTTGAAGCAACTAGTAGAGGACAAACTCCATCAAACCAAGAGATGACTATAGACACTGCTGCAAAAGGACTGCTTGTGAGCATGGAATGCATTTAATTCTAAAACAAATACGGAGTTTAGGGTGACACAAAATACAGCATAAAACTATAATATCATATAGAACTAAAGTAACTGACAAAATTATGAGGACACAGCAGAAAGAAATTGGTGCATAAAATTAGTTGACTGCTTTATTTGCAATATCTATGAATCGGTAGATATTATTTAAAGCTGACAAATCAAGTCATAAAAATATAAGCTAGAAAAAAGATATTAAGAAAAGTCATATTAATGCTCAGCTTTAGGTGGCAAAGAGTGAGAGGAGAAATGCTACTTTTTCTATAGTTATAAATTAGAGGAAAATGTGTACTCTGATAAGTACTCTTAAGGTCACATGCATATACTAAGCAAAGAAAACATCATAAAGTGAAAGTCTTTTAAGACTTTAAAATCTTTAATAGAAGCTTGAAAATATTATGGCAAATAGGTTATCATATCTTTCATATCGATAAATGGAAAGAAATGCATGGATTTTTTTTTTTAACAAAATATTTTCAGACTGAATCACAGTGCAGAACCAGAATACAGATACCAGGATACAACAAAAGCAAAGTTATTCAAAACTGTGAATGTGAAAGGATAGGTGGAATAGAGTAAAGGGGATGGACAGGCTGTTAAAGCATTGTCTGGACAAGCTTTGAGAAGGGAAAAACATAGATGCAGTACATCTTTTGAAGGAAGAATTACCAAAACTTGAACTCTAACCGGTTAGAGGGGATGATGAAGAAAACAAGGGCCTGGAGACTGACCCTATGTGTTAGTGAGAAGGCTATATAAATTGGATTTTTACTATAATACAACAGGGAGCGGATGGAAGGGTGAAGGTAGCAGAGTCACGCAATAGCATTGCTGGTGCTAGGTATTGAGCTGAGTCACACTTCACTGCACTACGCAGAACCCTGCAAATTCCATAAGGAATCTCCTTTCAGAGCTTTATGGTCAGTCTACCATTATGTTGGCATTTACTATTTTAAGATTTATAAAAATAACATTTTCTCTTCACATTCACAATTACCCTTTGGATATTCAATTCAAACTTCCATTTCCCCTTATGTTTGGTACTTTTCTGATGGCATGTTTCTAATTGTTTGAAAATAACTGTGGCTAATGGGATTTTTGCTTCAATGAAATATGTAGGGTATCACATATTTTCTCTGTCTATATCAGTAGATTTCAAGCCTTCTTGACTCTGGATTTTTGCCTCACAACCCAGTACACATATCCAACTGTTTATCTAGTCCATTAAAATGATACTAAAAACAATTTAAAAGGTGTACTAGACAAATACAATCTAAAAAATTAGGAGGTAGAATCTTAATATCAGAAAAAGTGATGTTTAGGGTGAAAGTATTAACTAGAACAAAAGAGAAGCTTTCTGTGAATGCTGATGTGTAATACATAACAAAGACATACAGTTAGGAGTAAATAATGACTTTAAGCGAGGGCTACCATAGGAGTTTGTTCAGCAGACAAACTTCTATAAATATCCCAAGAAATATCAATAGTCCATATTTTAGGTGCTAGACTAAAATGAAACCTTCTATATTATAATGCAAAACTTGCAAGAGAAAGTTTTGATACCAAAGATAATTAAAACTACCTATTAACCAAGAATTAAGTACTTGATTATCTACCATTTTCTTCATTTTCAACAAAAAGTGTTACAAGTTGCTTCTCTTTGTGAAAAGAAAGATACCTTCCACTAAGACTGTAAATGTACACATTATACTTGTTTGATTTGAAGAAAAGTGGGATGTTTGGATTCCCCCCACCCCAACGGGTATTCTTAACAGCAGGGTATAATTTCAGAGTTTTTGCAGTCAAGAGGTTTTCTGCTGAGAAAAAATTCCCATTCAATTTAGGGATGAGATTATAATAATTTTCCTATCCTGCTCACAACAGGTTTCCTGGCTTCATTTTCCACACTCCTAAATTGAGTAGTAACAACTAGGTAACTTCAGTTCCAGGTTAACACATCCTTTAAGCGTAGTCCCATTAACTCAACTTAGGTATATTGTAAAGCCGCTTAGCTTCACAGTGAAATGGAATACAGTTGAATTGCTTTCCTATTGTAATACCTATTTATAATAAATGCAAAGTGGTTTGTGATGGCAAACTTTGTAGAGCATGAAAAATTATGAAGGTGAAGAAGCTTATTTTTTCTGACCTAAAATTATAAAGAAAAGCCATGTGTATGTCAGCATGTGACAGTCCTATTAAAACAAAAGGAGAAAAATATTCAAAAAAAGTTTTAATAAGCTATTATATTTTACAGTAGCATCTTTTTCTAGATAGCACAATTTTTCTAATTTGCATACATTGTCTTCAATTTTATTTCTTTCTCGCTCAGCCTCAACTTCAACCATATGCCTCAAATTTTCCTTACTTTGAGAAAGTAAAGTTTGTTTAAATACCATGTTTTTTCTGCTAGTATTCAAATAACCATATCTGTGATAAATTCAAAGTAAATTATGTACACCACATTATTATAATGTAGTTTACTAAGATATTGGCCTCATCTTTTGAATACGAAGATTCTAGATGGCAGTTTTATCAAGCTGGATCAAGTCAAATAGATTTGATGGGTGTCGGAGTCTCTATTTGACAACCATGAGCTCTTCTAACTTCATACAGATACTCAGGGAGTTCACTTTGCTTTCATTAATTGCTTTTCTTTAGTGAGTAAGGTACATGTGCACCATCCCATGACAGCTACATTTTCATTGTGCCTGCTCAACGCTGCCAAATTCAATGACTGATTTTTCATAGCAGAAGTAAATGTCCAGCCAAGTCCAGTATGAACTTTATAAGCTATATTGGCTTGATGGGGTTTTTTATGTGTAGCACTGTGATTTTAGCTAAAAATCAAGACCCATACCTAGATGCATTATTCCACTACAAACTATTTCTTCATTAATTCAACTAATATTTGGTAATAATTAGTGAGTGTCAGGCCGTCCTAGGACTTAAGATGCATCAATGAGCAAAATATGGCCTTCTCTTACAACATGTAGACTATAAAAATAATTATAACAAGTGACTTATGTAGATTCATAGATGATGGCTAAGTAGAAAAGAAAGAACACCTAGACTAAAGGTAAAATGAAGAGGGAATAATATAATAGGAGTGGGATCAGATCCAGTACTGTTTGTACCAGCTCTTCTGGCAAAGGTTTTCCTATGTTCATTTTTGTTGATTTAAGACCAGAATATGGGGACTTGGAAGGTGGTGTGTGTGTTAGTTGCTCAGTGATGTCCATGGAATTCCCCAGACAAGAATACTAGAGTGGGTTGGAGGGTGGGGTCCATTATCAAATGAACATTGCTCACATTTTTTTTATACCAATAAGCTTCTATACATTGACATTCATACTTAAGATACTCACCTTAGAGTGCCCAAAGTAAAGTATTCAACTGGATGTGTTTATTAACTTTTAGCTTTAGAGCTTGGTTTGATCATAAGTAGTCTAATTAACAAGTTTTCTCCAGAGGATGCAGTGGAATTTCCAAAAGGGTCAAATAAAGAATAAAATGTTACTTTAAATTTAAATTTATTTCTTTTGTTCTGATAATTTATAATTCATAGAGTAACTTATAGTATTAATATAACCATATTCATCAGTAATGTTATACAGTGCCTAATTAGTTCTAGAAGACTCAAATGTGAAGTTAGAGAATGTATTAATTTCTGGATTAATCTGGATTTTGAAAGTATCTAGTTTTAGACACTTTAGATTCTTTCTTGATTCCCAGAAAAATAAGGACTGAACTCCAAATTTGAGTACATATTTTTTTAAAAACCCATTAGTCATTTCTAATTTAGTTCATTTTGGGATGCCATTTTAAGAATTATTTTCATGTTGGTAACCATGTCCATCACTAACTACCAGAGCTATAGCATCAAAGTCTGTTGATCTGGAAGTGATCCCAGAAATTCTAGTCCAGCTGCCTTTATTTTACAGGTGTGAAAACTGTGTCCCAAAGAGGGTAAGTGATTTGTCCAGGTTAGATGGTGTGTGTAGGTCTAGGAAGCCCATTAATAGTAGAACTAGTACAGGAATCTGTTCTTTAAAAATTCCAATCCCAAAGTTTTTTTTTTGATAAATCCCTTTACCTGAGATTTCTCAATGCTTATTATTAAAATACTATTTCCTTTAAATTAGGGCTTTCCCTTGTGGAAAAGGGATGGCTACAGTCACCAT
>SJXQ01002870.1:81766-165752 GCA_006408695.1 Aepyceros melampus
CCCCAGACAGCCATTCTGCTTTTTTGCATTTCTTTTCCATGGGGATGGTCTTGATCCCTGTCTCCTGTACAATGTCATGAACCTCATTCCATAGTTCATCAGGCACTCTATCAGATCTAGGCCCTTAAAGCTATTTCTCACTTCAACTGTATAATCATAAGAGATTTGATTTAGGTCATACCTGAATGGTCTAGCGGGTTTCCCTACTTTCTTCAATTTAAGACTGAATTTGTGGCAAAAGTGTAATACAACATTATTATTTTTCAATAAATTGTGGAAGGAGACAGTCATATATAGTAAAGTGCTGAGTTTAGAAAACAGCTTGAGTAATATCTGGGCCCTGGGTTGTTCATTCTTTAGAAAATGATACAGAGTCATATGAGAACTCTCTGAATCCTCATAAGGGAGAATTATGTAACTCACTGGAAAATAATGCCAGTAGATTTAATAGAGCAGAGAGGCAATATATTCAAAACACAAAGCAAAGTATGAAAAACTCTGTCTGCTAAGCCTAGGGAATTTCATATGCAAAAAAATTAAACAAAGCAATATCAATTAATTTTCTAAGACAGTTTTTAGTTTCAGCATTATAATACATCTTAAACTGCTATATGTTTGGTTCTTGTAAGTGGATTCTAAATTTCCTTGAAATGAAGGATATGACCATGGCTTTATATGATAAAATTGGTGTTTCTCATTGCATAGAATAGAATGTTCACATGTATTTCCAGGCATAGCATTTATAAAACCAACATAATTTAAATTTTAAATATATTAATAAGGATATATAGCATTAGGTACCTGACCTTAAATGATTGATGAAGATCATTAAAGAAAACAGCTGTCAATAACCAGGGTCCAGAAGACTTAATGAGTACTTTGTGAATTTAGCAGCATTTTAATGGTTTTGTCTGATAGTGAATGAAGAAAATGAATAATTCATCCAGTTTTTACTTCTGCTTTTGTACAGTTGTAAATCCTATAAGAGTACCAAGCTAAAAATTGGATCTTCTACCTGTTCCAATATCCATGACACAGTTCAACTATAGTATTCTATAATCAGTAAAATTAATGAAAATTATACTTTAAAAGTACATTTGGTTCTTATTAATGTGATGACATTATTAGCATTCTAGCATTAGGAATTTTAGATTGTTTCTTATTTTTAACAGTAATTTTTAAAGGATGTTTAAGAAAATACAAAGCTAATATACTTCAGATTACTAACGGAAAAAGAAACTATGAAAATAACTGATTGACTGAATTCATTTTGTCAGAAATCCTTAGTAATATCCTTGGAAATTTCTCTTTTCCTCTCCCCCTGCCCATGAATATTTATGGTTTAGAAGGCAGCAATATTTTTTGCATATTCTTTTCCCAAAAGTGCATTATTTTTTTTCCATTTTTAATCACTTCATGGATGAATTGAGCTCTGATAGCCAAGAGAATTAGTGGACCAGACTTCCCTTCTACATAAACCTATGGATCCAAGAGTACCTTCATTCGTCTCTTGGGCAGAGGAAATTGAACATACCTTTGCCTTTCGCTGTCTTTTCACACATTATGTTAATTAGTAAGAATAAAGGTAATGTGATTGGGGGTATAGTTTGACAGGTATTATCAGGTAATATAGCACCCAAATTAATATAAGCTAGAAATAGTGCCTTGGGGCACCACATTTATTGTGAATAAGTATTTACATTTTACACATTTGTCTAGAGTTTAGACTTGCATAATAAATCATACCATAGAAAGTAGAATTGTTTTCAAAATGGTAACAAAGAAATACCAAATGCAGTTTCTTCCCACAAAGAACTTTTAATTTATTTGGACAAGTAAGGCACAGAGGCATAAGAAGTCAGATGATACCAGAGTTAATAATAAATAAAAATTTTTATATTTATTGACATTGTCATTATAAATTATCTTTTTATATTTCATATATAAACAAATTCAGTACATACAGAAGCTTAAGCAAAAAAAGTGCAAAAGCATTTATTTGTTTTGTGTTGACAGCAGAACATATTTCCTAATGACTTGTACTCTATACATAGGAAAGTTGGGTGCTTGACTCTTAACAGTGATCAAATGATAAGCCTAACGTTGGACCAAATCAGGGCATTGCATTTCCCATTTTCTCACCATAGACTGTCTAAATCCCAGCTTGATCCTAGCTTGTCAGGAAATAACATCTTTCCTTGAAAATTTTGTATCTCCTAGAAAACTTAGGGGCCTTTCAACCAAGTTTTTGTTCTTTCCAAAAGAACCAAAATTTTCAACACTGAGGTAATGTTTACATTATGAAGAAATATTTTTATACCAATATATGTTTGGCTAAATATGAAGGACATTTGTTACTAAGACTAGAACTGCTTAGTTGTTCAGGTAACAAAATGGATTATTTCCATTTTGTTTTGTAATTTGCGATTGAGAACTATCACTATGGCAAGCAAAATCACCTAAGCACAGATCTTAACTTGATGAGTTTACGTCCCCATTAACCCATTTTAAGTTAAAATTATTCTAAGTAGGACATGTGTTTCAGACACGACCTACCAAACATCATAGCTTAGCCTCACTTACCTTAAATGTGCTCAGAATATTTTCCTTAGCTTACAGCTAGAGAAAATCATCTAACACACAGTCTATTTTATAATAAAGTATTGAATGTCTCATGTAACATGTTGAGTGCTATACTGAAAGTGAGAAGCAGAATGGTTGTTCAGGTACAGGACGGTGTTTGTGCATCAGTTGTTTGCCATTGTGATTGTGTTCCAGGAGCTTACTACCTCTGCCTAGCATCAAAAGAGAGTATCCACTTATTGCTAGCCCCAGATCGAAATTCAAAGCATGGTTTCTACTGAGTGCACATTACTGTTGCACCGTTGTAAAGTCAAAAAATCATAAGTCGGGGACCATCTCTATGTACATAACTGAATGTTTATTAAAATCACACAGGAAGGTAACAGATATTTAGGCTAATTCTAAACTCACTTTGTTGTTGTTGTTCAGTCACTAAGTCATGTCGAACTCATTGTAATATGAGGAAAAAAAGGAAGTCCCATTTTTTTTCAGTTTAGTGGTAGAGCTGTCCATGACTTGATTTCCTGATAACAAACAGGGGTGGTACAGAATAACACTTAAGAAGGTGAATTCTGGAATCATACTGCCCAAATTCAAATCCCTAGTTCTGCTGCTTACTGTGTGATCTTGGACACTTTCAACTCACTGTCTCAACTTTCTCATATGTAAAATACAGATGGTAACACTGTCAACATCTTAGGGCTATTGGAATTAAAGGAAATGAGTCACATAAAATATTTTGTAAGGTTCAATAGTTATAGACTACTTACATTGCTACTATTCCACATGGTCTCTCTTGTTTTCTCAAAAATGAAATCTTATCATGCATCTCTTTGAATCCTGATTGTTCCTTCATTTTCATTGTTTCATTCACTTGAAAATGAAGAAACTATATATAATTATATAACTGTGTGTACATATGGCATATACATAACTATACAGGAATTGTGAAAATAGTCAGGTAAGAATGTTTAATGGAATGCTTTCATTCTCGGGATAATGATTGCCTTTAAATCTGCAGCTTGGGACAAGATTTAAATGATAACCTAATGGCTTTGTCATCATAACCACATAAAGGGTCTGGCAGAATGTGTACATTTATGCACATGGGCATGGTTGGTAAAGCTTTGAGTTGAAATTGAACCCACCCAACAAGTTGTTTCATCAAAACAGTGCCTGGAAATGTTTTCATTTTATTGCTTGGTGGTTAGCTTTCCAGCTAAACCCTTTAGAGAATGGAGTAGGTGGGTGGTCAGAAGAGTGTGGGGCAGGAGGTTCTGTCCCTCCAGATTGCTGAGCAGCTGGAGCGAGTTGTGCTTAACACACACTTGACAACTGTCCATAAGCTTTTAATCATTCAGAGAGCTTTCTTGAAGCAGCAGCTGCCTTCAGCACCACAGAATCAAAAGAAAAATACAACTGCCCAAAGTATCAAAGCTTCCCTCCCACCCTCTACCACTCCGAGAGCTTTTACCCACTTTGGGCAGCCATGAAATTGCTCTCCATCTAAAACCATACAACCTTCTGAATCTGGAAAAGGACTCTTGGAACACTAACATTCATTAAATTTTAAAAAAATGAGAGGATGTTTCTGGACACTACTAAAGGTTTTCTGAGTCGGACTAAAAAGTTCATTAGTAACCATTTTGGCTGAATAGACTAGCTTGTTTGTGTACTTTAACTCATTCTCTAATTCTCTTTTTAGCTGCCTTAGATAAAGAAACAAAGGCTATGAGATGAGAAGGTGTAATTGTGTCAAGTGTTCCCCCGAGTTGATGGTGGAACCTTCCTTCTTTCAGAGATAAAATGTGTCATTGGATTGCCTCCTGATATTCATCAGTGAAGGTTTGTTTACTTTTTGAGACCCATGGAGTATGAGAAAGAATAACAGTTTGCGTCATAACCAAAGGTGCCTGCATGTGTGATGTGCCAGCTTCACTTGTGCATTGTGGCACTGGGCTCTGCCAGACGTTTGAAGAGACTGCTGCAGGTTAATAAGTTGCATGCCTGCATGCATGATTTGATTTATTCCGAGGTCTAGCCACTGCATTCACCTTTATTTGTTAACCTAGCAGAACATTATTTATTAATGAGTTCTTCATGCTTTATTAAGCCTAATGTCAAAACACCTCTGTGGGACCCTACTAGGCATGTTTTCTCTTTGTGGTAATGCCTTCCAAAAGAAAATGAAAAATTATTCAGCAGTGCTCCAGTTAAAACCCAACAGATATCAGTTCAATTTCTCTTGAACCTGTCAAATGGTATTTCTCAGTCTTTGTGAAAGATGCAGTAGGGAATTGAAATTAAAGAATGCCCTCTTTCAGATGCCAGTAATTGCAGTCCCCACAAAACAAAGCAAATCTTCTGTGGCCCCAGAAGATGGATTCTTCAGCAAGGCAATGCTAATAAGTTTAGCAGGAGGGGAAAAACAGAGTCAGCCTCTACAGTAGTAATGAGGAAGTATAGTTTATGTGGATATCATAGTAATTTGAGATTAGAAATAAAGTAAAATAGCTAAGGACGTCTGAGTCACAAGGTGAACGGGCACAATTCTGCAGTGTGCTGAAACTTAGCAAGGGTGCTGTTAGGAAAAGAGAATGAAACTCCCATGGCTAAGGAAGATAACCAGTGGGTATGATAGCATGTAAAAGGCATAGACCTGTCAGCTGAGCTTTCTCCTGGCTTCCTGGAAAAGGAGTGGGATTCAATAAGGCCAAACATGTCATAGCAATGGGGAAATTAAGGCAAATGGATATCAGAGGGTAGATGAGTGCTGGCATCCTGGTGTGAGACATCGGACACACTGGTCAGCCACTTGTAGGGAAATTCAAGAAAAGAACCAGCCGGGGCTCAGGGCCCCAGGCAAGAAGACTAGAGTTCTCTATCCTGAGTTACTTAACAGGAAGCTGTTGAATAGAAACCGAGGTGTAAGAGGGAGGGAGTAGTTATTTTAGCTCAGTGGTCTGTGCGAGGACCCACCCTGACCACAGGACAGAGGAAGTCTGTCGGTATCGAGATCCAGCCGTCCTGCTCAGTCCTGGACTGAGGCTGTCTGCCCTTCCTGCAGTCACTAGGTATCCCTGTACCCTGATTGGCTCACAGGCTGGGAGCTTTGATGGTTCCTGCTCTGGGGGCTCAGATAATGGACTCAGATATAGTGTCAGTATCTGCAAAGAACGTCTTTTGTCCTACAATTTTACCATCTTGCTCTCTAACTTTTGTAACTTAAAGTCAGTATGGCACACAGCTCAGTATTTAATTATGCCAATTTTGTAACTATCTTTTCTAATTACTTCTGACATGTAGTTAAGTATTAATTATTGAGCTCCTGTCATGTGCTAGACACTGTTGGGAATAAAAACGTGTCTCAGTGAAAAAAATTTCAAGAAACTTGTAGCAAAGGAAATAAACATGTACAACTGTAATGATATTATTAGGTGAATTCTCAAGATCATGAAATATGAGGAAAAGCTCAGACATTGTCACAGTTTGGAGGAGACCAACAAAGCATGGCCACAATGCAATATGGGATCCTGAATTAGATCTTGGACCAGAAATATACCTTACTGGAAAAACTGGTGAAATCCAAACAAACTCTCAGTTTAGTTATAAGTAATGTCCCAATGTTAACTGTTTCATTTTGAAAACTGTGCTATGGTTATGTGAGACATTTACATTTAAGAGACTATGATTTGATTCAAGGGTATAATGGAAACTCCTTACAACATTTCTATTAGCCTAAATTCATTTCAAATTAAAAGTTTAAAAAGTGACAAATCCTATAGGGAAGGCACAACTGAACACATTTAGATGTTCAAAGTAGGAAGAAAAATCATCTGCTTCTAACTGATGAGATAAGGTGAAGCTTCATAAAGTGCCAGCTGGACATACAAAAATAAAATAAGGGACATTTCCAGGAAGAGAAAATATGGTGGATAAAGACATGAATCAAGATTGCTGGGAGAAATATCAATAACCTCAGATATGCAGGTGACACCACCCTAATGGCAGAAAGTGGAGAAGAACTAAAAAGCCTCTTGATGAAAGTGAGAGAAGAAAGTGAAAAAGTTGGCTTAAAGCTCAGCATTCAGAAAACTAAGATCATGGCATCTGGTCCCATCACTTCATGGCAAATAGATGGGGAAACAGTGGCTGACTTTATTTTGGGGGGCTCCAAGATCACTATAGATGGTGACTGTAGCCAAGAAATTAAAAGATGCTTACTCCTTGGAAGGAAAGTTATAACCAGCTTAGACAGCATACTAAAAAAGCAGAGACATTACTTTGCCAACAAAGGTCCGTCTAGTCAAGGCTATGGTTTTTCCAGTGATCATGTATGGATGTGAGAGTTGGACTGTGAAGAAAGCTGAGCACCGAAGAATTGATGCTTTTGAACTGTGGTGTTGGAGAAGACTCTTGAGAGTCCCTTGGACTGCAAGGAGAGCCAACCAGTCCATCCTAAAGGAGATCAGTCCTGGGTTTTCATTGGAAGGACTGATGTTGAAGCTGAAACTCCAATACTTTGGCCACCTCATGCGAAGAGCTGACTCATGTGAAAAGACACTGATGCTGGGAAAGATTGAGGGCAGGAGAAGGGGACGACAGAGGATGAGATGGCTGGTGGCATCACCGCCTCGATGGATATGAGTTTGGGTGGACTCTGGGAGTTGGTGATGGACAGGGAGGCCTGGCGTGCTGCAGTCCATGGGGTCGCAAGGAGTCAGACACGACTGAGGGACTGAACTGAAAGGCAAGAAAGGCATGAAACTGGAAGGCATGAAACAAGGAAAAGGGAGGACGCTTCTGAAAAAGAACAGTAAGTAAAATGAAGAGCATTATAATTCATGAGGAAGAATTTGGGATTTAGTTTATAGGCAAAGAGAGAGGCAGGAAGGTGCATGGAACATGGAGAAAGATTCACAAGTAATTTGATTTGCTCGAGTTCACCATATGTGAACTAAGGCTAAATGAGAGAGAGATGGATTAGAAGGTGATATAGATAAAATTGTGAATGATTTTGAATGCTAGGCAAGGGTTTGACCCGCCTCTTTTATGCAACAAGATGTCCCTGTGCATGTTTGAATTTATTCTCTTTGAGACTCTAAGTAGTTTAAAACTGGAATTGTGTCACATCTAGGAACACATGTACAGAGGAGATATCCAGAATTGGAATTTTGTGAAGAGAGGAAGCTGCAGAAAAAGCTTGAATCTGCAAGCCAAAAGATGAATACCTAAAAGTAACAATATATTACCTAGAATGAAGGCTACAGTGACCTACTGCAGGGAGCAAGTTAAGGGTGTTAGAAACACATGGCAATATATTTAGTTAACTGCTTCAGTTTGATGTTTGGGAAGAGATAAAATATATTTCTCTGATGGAGTTGCAAAAGTAAACATGTCTAATTTAATTGGAAGACTATTAAAGTGTTAAATAATATTGGGATTTCTCTACGTGTAAAAGCATTTTTGATCCAGTTAATGTAGTTGTTAGCAGGAAATAATAAACTGACACTGACATGTTTCCACTGACCTATGGTTTTTCCTACCAGAACTTATAGAATATGAATGCTGATGTCTTGCTTTTTGAGTTCAAGAAGAGTGATAAATTAGAGGGGTGCTCATTACTCTGGACAGCAAATGAGAAAGAGCCATAAAACATCAACATCGCCATGTATCCCTGAATATCCCAACTTCATGGCAGGAGCTCCCCAAGAAAAAATAGATCAGGAATTTGTAACGTCTACTGAGACCATGACTACAACTGCAGAAGGCCTAGCCTGCCCTCATTTGATATTGAATGGTTTGCCTTAGAAATGAATAGAGATCATTCTGTCAGTTTTGAGATTGTACCCAAGTATTGCATTTCAGACTCTTGTTGACTATGAGGGCTACTCCAATTCTTCTAAGGGATTCTTGCCCTCAGTAGTAGATGTAATGGTAAACTGAATTAAATTTGCCCAGTCCAGTTCATTTTAGTTCACTGATTCCTAAAATGTTGATGTTTACTCTTGCCATCTCCTGCTTGATCACTTCCAATTTGTGTTGATTCATGGACCTAACATTCCAAGTTCCTATTCACTATTGCTCTTTACAGCATCAGACTTTACATCCATCACCAGTCATATCCACAACTGTGTGCTGTGGCTTTGGCCTCGTCTCTTCATTCTTTTTGGAGTTATTTCTCCACTCTCTCCAGTAGCATATTGGGCACCTACTGTCCTGGGGAGTTCATCTTTCAGTGTCCTATCTTTTTGCCTTTTCATACTGTTCATGGGGTTCTTAAGCAAGAATACTGAAGTGGTTTTCCATTTCCTTCTCCAGTGGGCCACATTTTGTCAGAACTCTCCACCATATCCCATCTCTCTTGGATGTCCCTAAACAGGTATGGGTCATAACTTCATTGAGTTAGATAAGGCTGTGGCCCATGTGATCAATTTGATTAGTTTTCTAGTTCCAAATTGGGAAAGGAGTACATCAAGGCTGTATATTGTCACCCTCCTTATTTAACTGATGCAGAGTACATCATGCAAAATGCTGGGCTGGATGAAGCAAAAGCTGAAATCAAGATTTCCAGGAGAAATATAAATAACTTCAGATATGCAAATGACACCACCCTTCTGGAAGAAAGTGAAGAGGAACTAAAGAGCATCTTGATGAAGGTGAAAAGGAGAGTGAAAAGGTTGGCTTAAAATTCAACATTCAAAAAACTAAGATCATGGCATGCAGTCCCATCACTCTATGACAAATAGATGGTGAAACAATGGAAACAGTGACAAACTTTATTTTCCTGGGCTCCAAAATCACTGGGGATGGTGACTGCAGCCATGAAATTAAAAGACACTTGCTCCTTGGAAGAAAAGCTATGACAAACCTAGACAGCATATTAAAAAGCAGAGACATTACTTTACCAACAAAGGTCTGTCTATTCAAAGCTATGGTTTTTCCATTATTCATGTACTGATGTGAGAGTTGGACAATAAAGAAAGCCGAGCGCCAAAGAATTGATGCTTTTGAACTGTGGTGTTGGAGAAGACTCTTGAGAGTCCCTTGGACTGCAAGGAGATCAAACCAGTCAATCCTAAAGGAGATCAGTCCTGAATATTCATTGGAAGGACTGATGCTGAAGCTGAAGCTTCAATGCTTTGGCCACCTGATTAAAGGAACTGACTCACTGGAAAAGACCCTGATGCTGGGAAAGATTGAAGGTGGGAGAAGGGGATGACAGAGGATGAGATGGTTGATGGTATTACCACCTCGATGGACATGAGTTTGCACAAACTTTTGGAGTTGCTAATGGACAGGGAGGGCTGGCTTGCTGCAGTCCATGGGATCACAAAGAGTTGGACACTACCGAGCTACTGAACTGAACTTCATTATTTCTAGAGCTATTTCTACACTCTTCTCCAGTAGCATATTGGGCACCTACCAACCCTGGGGAGTGTCATATCTTTTTGCCTTTCCATACTGTTCATGAAGTTCTCAAGGCAAGAATACTAAAGTGGTTTGCTATTCCCTTCTCCAGAGGACCATGTTTTGTCTTAACTCTCTACCATGACCCACCCATCTTGGTTGGTCCTACATGGCATGGACCATAGTTTCATTGAGTTAGACAAGGCTGTGATCCATGTGGGACTTCCTTGGTGGCTCAGATGGTAAAGCGTCTGTCTACAATGCAGGAGACCCAGGTTGAGCCCTGGATTGGGAAGATCTCCAGGAGAAGGAAATGGCGATCCACTCCAGTACTATTGCCTGGAAAATCCCATGTGATCCATGTGGTCAGTTCAGTTAGTTTTCTGTGATTGTGGCTTTCATCTATCTGCCCTCTGAAGTATAAGAGGCTTGTGGAAGTTTCCTGATGCAAGGGACTGACTGTGGGGGAATCTGAGTCTTGCTCTGATGTGCAGGGCCATGCTCAATAAATCTTTAATCCAATTTTCTGTTGATGGATGGGGCTGTGTTCCCTCCCTGTAGTTTGGCCTGAGGCCAAACTATTGCCTGGTAATGGCAATCTCCTTCAAAAGGACTTCTGCCAGCATGCTGCAGCTCCCAGGACTGTTGTATTCAGTGCTCCTGACCCCACAAGCAGGCCACTGTTGACCCATGCCTGTGCTGGAGTCTCCTGGACACTCACAGGCAAGTCTGGCTCTTTCTCTTGTGGGGTCATTGCTCCTTTCTCCTGGGTCCTGGTGCACACAAGGTTCTGTTGGTGCCCTCCAAGCATCTGTTTCCCCAGTCCTGTATAAGTCCTGTAATCAAATCCCACTGGCCTTCAAAGTCAAATCCCCTGGGGGTTCTCAGTCCCTTTGCCAAAAGAAGCTCTGTGTCTCCAGGAGGGGAGATTTTTTTAACTCCCAGTCTTAACTCCTATTAAGTCCCAGTAAGCAAACGCTTAACCTGTTAACAAGCAGCGACTCCATTAACACAAACCCTATTAATCAGAGATCAGTGAGAGTCAGTTACAGGCGATATGCAGAGCCATGTCTGAAATAACACATGCTGGTTGCCAGTTCTCACAAAATCACTGCAAAGTGTGACAGTATATCTTTATATCAGTTTCCCTTTGTTGTTCTTCAGTCACTAGGTCACATCCAACTCTTTGCAGCCCCCACAGGCTATAGCCCACCAGGCTCCTCTGTCCATAGGATTTCACAGGCAAGTATACTAGAGTAGATTGTCATTTCTTTCTCCAGATGATCTTTGTGACTCAGGACCAAAAGTGTGTCTTCTGCCTTGGCAGGTGAATTCTTTACCCCTGAGCCACCAGGGAAGCATATTTCCCTTACGGCTGCAAAACAATGTGGGACACGTAACACATGCACATGTCACTTGAGTTTATTTTTTTCTCATTCCTTATGTTTCAGAAATTAGCAATCAACTTACATGGTCTTTAGACAATTCCAAAGAAGAAAAGTTATGACCAACCTAGATAGCATATTTAAAACCAGAGACATTACTTTGCCAACAAAGGTCCGTTTAGTCAAGGCTATGGTTTTTCCAGTGGCCATGTATGGATGTGAGAGTTGGACTGTGAAGAAAGCTGAGCACCGAAGAATTGATGCTTTTGAACTGTGGTGTTGGAGAAGACTCTTGAGAGTCCCTTGGACTGCAAGGAGATCCAACCAGTCCATTCTGAAGATCAGCCCTGGGATTTCTTTGGAGGGAATGGTGCTGAAGGTGAAACTCCAGTATTTTGGCCACCTCATGCAAAGAGTTGACTCATTGGAAAAGATTCTGCTGCTGGGAGGGATTGGGGGCAGGATGAGAAGGGGATGACCGAGGATGAGGTGGCATCACTGACTCGATGGATGCGAGTCTGAGTGAACTCCGGGAGATGGTGATGGACAGGGAGGCCTGCTGTGCTGCGCTTCACGGGGTCGCAAAGAGTCGAACATGACTGAGTGAACTGAACTGAACTGAACTGAAAGGCTCTGAGAATTGAATCTATTAATATTGGGAATTTTATTTGATTCTTCTAGCTTAGTCTGTTATGCCAAGTCTTCTCTGTACCAGTTAGTATCGTAAATGGAAATAATTTTTTGGTCCTTTTTTATAACCTGGGAATTAATTAGTGAAAAATATTTGACACTTTTTTCTGACATGTATAATCCCACTTGTCTTAGTAAACAAAGTCTTTATTTTAATGGAATATGGCATATATTTAGGAAATTTATTTATGAGACTCATAAAAAATCCTAAAGTTAATAGAAAGGAAGATTATGCAGGCAAAACATAAATATTTGTATAATTTTATTTTTAATTTTACTATTATAAAGGCATTTCTAGAATGATTCCCAGGAATCAATGACATCCTAGAAATCAAATTTACCGAAGACATGAAGTTGAGGGATACCTCATAGCATGGAAATTAGAACCAAGACTCAGAAAGATCTGTACTGGCTATAACACTGGAACAAGTCTGGGGAAACAAAATGAAACTGAAAAGAAAAATGAAATGGTAGCAAAAGTAAAGTCCCATCCTCCAGTCAAAACTTTTAGAAGTCCATTGAGAGGAACTTGAAAGAAACACACATGAAACACTCTGGGCATTCATTTAATTATGAGTTAGAGATGCAATGTAATTGCCTAAAAAAAAAAACAAAAAAACTGATATAACCTTAGATTTGATTTGTAATAACATCTCCAGAGCAAAGAGGATGATGGCCTTTTTTATACTATGCTGAACACAGGCACAGCCAGGCCCAAAACATCGCATTAGGTTTTCAGAGCTGCCTTGTAGCTGGAACAGAGACAAAGTGTGTTCAGAGTCGGGCCCTAGAGCTGTAACAGAAGAAGTACCCTGAAGGAGATAAGAATGTTTAGCCATAAGGAGACAAGGTATAGTAGGATAGAGTGAAAGACTGAAAACTGTCTTCCATACCTGAAGGCTGCCATGGGAATGGAGTACAGGCATACAGCAGAACAAGCAGAAAAGGGTGGATGACTCTGGTGCATCAACCTTGCACAATTTAAGTAAGAGTTTTATTGTAACTATAACTGAGATGCCTGGCAGGTAGCAAGTGGCCCCTGATTTGTCAAAAACCTATCACTGCGAGTGCTGAGGGAGCTCTACCTAAAAGTGGCTGTTCTGAGTAACCATGGTGTCTGGTGGCTCTGAAAGGCACAGCCCTTGGTGCCTCCTAAACCTCAATCAGAACTGAATAAAAGTGGACCAAACCTTCACGGAGCATAGCACGTGTTCTTAGCAATAACGTCAGAGGTCTGTTTGCCTTTTGAAAATGTAGTGAAACACAGTTAACTTTTACAGTAAGTCACTTAATGCAGCCTCACATAAGCCAGTTCCTGTTATATTAGTTGGTGTTCACGTTCCTACTGCCTAAGCTGGAGAAGTGCTAATGGTTTTCTTGTCTATCATTTTCTCTGAAATCAGAACAGCTGCTATAATGGAGAAAATAAGCTAAAATCCCTTAAGGCATGAATTGTGATCACAGATTTTTTTAATGATATTTTGTTCTGGTAATTGAGATCCAAGACTACAACAGGCTTTTGCTTTCAAATTATGCAATGAAAATGTGGAATATACCTGCTGCTGCTGCTGCTGCTAAGTCACATCAGTCGTGTCCGACTCTGTGCGACCCCATAGACGGCAGGCCACCAGGATCCCCCATCCCTGGGATTCTCCAGGCAAGAACACTGGAGTGGGTTGCCATTTCCTTCTCCAATGCATGAAAGTGAAAAGTGAAAGTGAAGTCGCTCAGTCGAGTCCAACCCTCAGCAACCCCATGGACTGCAGCCTTCCAGGCTCCTCCATCCATGGGATTCTCCAGGCAGGAGTCCTGGAGTGGGGTGCCACCCAGAGGGGCACATAAATGAATGAAGCTGCAGAATCACTTCTGCCTGTATCGAACTTTTATTTCCTAATTTCACAGCAACCCCATGGACTGCAGCCTTCCAGGCTCCTCCATCCATGGGATTCTCCAGGCAGGAGTCCTGGAGTGGGGTGCCACCCAGAGGGGCACATAAATGAATGAAGCTGCAGAATCACTTCTGCCTGTATCGAACTTTTATTTCCTAATTTCAGATTGTAATTACTACTAGTAATGAATATTTTATCTAAACATTTTAGCAAATTTTCCATTTTATTTCATCTGATTCATTCACAATAAAGTATTTGCCTATTTGTCACAGATGATGTATCTACTTTTCCACCTTGGCTTTTGCCAGAAAATCAGAGACTGTGAATAACCTGGACCTGATGGAAAATGCTATTAGAATGATAATGGTAGCCTTTTGTGGCTGTTAAAGATATGTTGAAAGTCCCCTTTATGCTATTACTTGAGAATTTTCTCCCTACAATACCTTAAAAGGAGGAAAACTTGCACTTTGTGCCTCTGCTCACCAACATGCACGGTCATTCATCTGTATCCGTACTTTCTCTCTATCTCTCTCCCTTCCGTCTCCTCCTCCTGCCCTCCCGTTCCCCCTCCTGACTTCCAGTCAGTCACTCAGGATATTTTGAAGTTATATTCATCAATTGATTTAGGGGATTTCTATCTTCAACCAACCTAATGCCAGTTCCTACTATAAAAATTTTATTTCAGAATAAAGATTGAATAGGAACAAGTAATTTTCATCTCCTACTTAACTTTATTAAAATTAATATCCAGAATTTGAATATCAAATTATTTATTCTAGGACTACTTAGTGAGTTGGCAAAATGAATGACAGGACTCCATAGAAAAGCAGAGCAAATACAGTATGGGAAAACATAGAAGAGGAAGCCTTTTACAAGGGAGAAAATTGGGTGAGAAGGAAAAAATATCTTGAAAATTATACTCAGGGAAACTGTTTTTGAAAAGAAGGCTATAAAACAAGATAGACGTTTGTTTTTTTTTTTTCCAGTAATAAAAGGGGAACTGGAAATATATATTTTTGAAGCTTTAAAATAATAATTAACAATTGTCAAAGCAAAAACAGTACCAAAATTTAGCATATGTTTAATAAGACTGCTTGACTGAATTGAATTGACAGTGGAGAATGTATGGTCCCACTGAAAATACAGAAAATAGGAAAGAACATTATACATTTGAATTTGGCAATAGTGAAGTGATTCTGAAAGTCTGTACAGCCCGCCGACCCTCCTACCCACAACCTGACTCACTCTCACCGGGCTACAGTTGCCATTTACACTTCAGTAATTGTGGGATCACTTAGGGATTTTAACCTTATCCTCCCTATTTGCCCTTAGCTAGAGCCATTGCAGAGAAGGAAATGGCAACCCACTCCAGTGTTCTTGCCTAGAGAATCCCAGGGATGGGGGAGCCTGGTGGGCTGCCATCTATGCGGTCGCACAGAGTCGGACATGACTGAAGTGACTTAGCAGCAGAGCCATTGCATTCACTGCCCAGGAATATTTATTAAACTTACAATGTAGCTTTGTAACCACCATAGTTGAAAATTGAACCTATAGTTCATGGCAGTCTCTGATCTTTAAAAACAACAACAAAAAAAATATCTTTTTGCATTGTGATTTACAAAGCACTTCATATAAAACTGTGTAAAGTGGTTCAGTTCAGTTTAGTCGCTCAGTCGTGTCCAACTTTTTGAAACCCCATGAATCGCAGCACACCAGGCCTCCCTGTCCATCACCATCTCCCGGAGTTCACTCAGACTCACGTCCATTGAGTCCGTGATGCCATCCAGCCATCTTATCCTCCGTCGTCCCCTTCTCCTCCTGCCACCAATCCCTCCCAGCATCAGGGTCTTTTCCAATGAGTCAGCTCTTCGCATGAGGTGGCCAAAGTACTGGAGCTTCAGTTTTAGCATCATTCCTTCTAAAGAAATCCCAGAAGGCTGTTCTGGGATTTTTGGACTCTGTGGGAGAGGGAGAAGGTGGGATGATTTGGGAGAGTGGCAGCGTAACATGTATGATATCATAAGTGAAACGAATCGCCGGTCTAGGTTCATGCGGATGCAGGATGCCTGGGACTGATGCACGGGGATAATCCAGAGAGATGGCGTGGGGCGGGAGTGGGGAGGTGGGGGTCGGGATTGGGAGTTCATGTACACTCGCGGCTGATTCATGTCGATGTATAGCAAAACAAATACAGTATTGTAAAGCAAAACAAACTAAAAAATAAAAATTAATTAAAAAGAAAAAAAGAAATCCCAGAACTGATCTCATTCAGAATGGACTGGTTGGATCTCCTTGCAGTCCAAGGGACTCTCAAGAGTCTTCTCCAACACCACAGTTCAAAAGCATCAATTCTTCGGCACTCAGCCTTCTTCACAGTCCAACTCTTACATCCATACATGACCACAGGAAAAGCCATAGCCTTGACTAGACGGACTTTAGTCAGCAAAGTAATGTCTCTGCTTTTGAATATACTATCTAGGTTGGTCATAACATTTCTTTCAAGGATTAAGCGTCTTTTAATTTCATGGCTGCAGTCACCATCTGCAGTGATTTTGGAGCCCAAAAAAATAAAGTCTGACACTGTTTCTACTGTTTCCCCATCTATTTAAAACAGGCATTATTGTCCCATTCTCAAAAATGAAAAAGCTAAAGCTCAGAGAAATTAGGAAAAACACATCTGGAGTCACAGAATAAGTAAAGGAGGTTAAGCTATTTATTTCCTACAATCCAAAGCTAAGAAACATGTCTGTTCTTACC
This sequence comes from Aepyceros melampus, assembly GCA_006408695.1. Classification (NCBI taxonomy): domain Eukaryota; kingdom Metazoa; phylum Chordata; class Mammalia; order Artiodactyla; family Bovidae; genus Aepyceros; species Aepyceros melampus. The sequence goes on from SJXQ01002870.1 coordinate 98,481, forward strand.
TTGATAAAGTGTGGAGTGGTCAGATTCAGAGTCACCCAGGCAATTTGAGAGCTCTTCCTGGTGGGGGCAGCCTAGCTTGCACAAATCCTTTCTTGAATTTTTACAAGTCTTATGATTCTCCACACCACCCTCTCTGCACTAGCAGGCGTTTGGCCTTGATCTTTTTGACTATCACAGAGACTGAATGTTGCCACTGACATTTAGTATACTGAGGAGTGAGAGACAATAATTGACTAGAAGAGTGCCCAGTGCCCATGATTAAAATGTTTCCAACCCAAAATATGAACAGCGTCCCTGCTGAAAAGCACTTTTGCCATTATTACTAATAGTTATTAATATTTTTAAAACTTGCTATTAATGACCTGAAATGAATGATTGTCAGAATTCATCAAAAACTGACCATTGGGCCACACTCAGAAGCCTCCTGCAAATGTATGCACAGCCTTGAAATTTCCCCAGTTTTTGAAAGAAAATGTTATTGATGGCTCAGCAGTGTAGTTTTGAGTTGGTCAGGGTTTTCAGTTGCTGCTATTCCTTATTATATATTACTGTTAGCTTTAATTTGTTGTTAAATTGATTTTGCTTATTATGGGCTAGTTAATGCTGAAGTTAGCTAAACCAGCAATTATTAAAGTACTTTTGTAGTTTTGAGTTGGTCAGGGTTTTCAGTTGCTGCTATTCCTTATTATATATTACTGTTAGCTTTAATTTGCTGTTAAATTGATTTTGCTTATTATGGGCTAGTTAATGCTGAAGTTAGCTAAACCAGCCATTATGAAAGTATTTTTGGCCTATAACTTATAGTAACTATACTTTATAGTATAGTTTTAAGGGATTATGTTCAAATAGATTCAAGAGATTATATCTGATAGGCAGAGTGCCTGAAGAACTATGGACAGATGTTTGTGACATTGTACAAGAGAAAGTGATCAAGACCATCCCCAAGAAAAAGAAATGCAAAAAGGCAAAATGTTTGTGTAAGGAGGGCTTACAAATAGCTGAGAAAAGAGAAGCTAAAGGCAAAGGAGAAAAGGAAAGATATACACAGTTGAATACAGAGTTCCAAAGAATAGCAAGGAGAGATAAGCAAGCCTTCTTCAGTGATCAGTGCAAAGAAATAGAAGCAAGAGAGTTCCAGGAAAAGATCTACTTCTGTTTTATTGACCAGATCAGCCCTGGGTGTTCTTTGGAAGGAATGATGCTAAAGCTGAAACTCCAGTACTTTGGCCACCTCATGCGAAGAGTTGACTCATTGGAAAAGACTCTGATGCTGGGAGGGATTGGGGGCAAGAGGGGAAGGGGACGACAGAGGATAAGATGGCTGGATGGCATCACCGACTCATGGACGTGAGTTTGAGTGAACTCCAGCTGTTGGTGATGGACAGGGAGGCCTGGCGTGCTGTGATTCATGGGGTTGCAAAGAGTTGGACACAACTGAGTGACTGAACTGAACTGAACTGAAAGCCTTTGACTGTGTGGATAACACCAAACTGTGGAAAATTGTTCAAGAGATGGGAATACCAGACCACCTGACTCCTGAGAAATCTGTATGCAGGTCAAGAAGCAAGAGTTAGAACTGTACATGGAACAACAGACTGGTTTCAAATCAGGAAAGGAGTATATCAAGGTTGTATATTGTCACCCTGCTTATTTAACTTATATGAAGAATACATCATGGGAAATGCCAGGCTGGATGAAGCATATACTGGAATCAAGATTGATGGGAGGAATATGAATAACCTCAGATATGCAGATGATGCCACTCTTATGGCAGAAAGTGAAGCAGAACTAAAGAGCCTCTTAATAAAAGTGAAAGAGGTGAGTGAAAAACTTGGCTTAAAACTCAACATTCAAAAAACTAAGATCATGGCATGTGGTCCCATCACTTCATGGAAAATAGGTGGAGAAACAATGGAAATAGTGAGAGACTTTATTTTCTTGGGCTCCAAAATCACTGCAGATGATGACTGCAGCCATGAAATTAAGACGCTTGCTCTTTGTAAGAAAAGCTGTGACAAACCTAGACAGCATATTAAAAAGCAGACATTACTTTGCCAACAAAGGTCTGTATAGTCAAAGCTATGGTTTTTCCAGTACTCATGTACGGATATGAGAGTTTGACAATAAAGAAAGCTGAGCACTGAAGAACTGATGCTTTTGAACTGTGGTGTTGGAGAACTCTTAAGAATCTCCAGGACTGCAAGTAGATCAAACTAGTCAATCCTAAAGGAAATCAGTCCTGAATATTCATTGGAGGGACTGATACTGAAGCTGAAACTTCAATACTTTGGCCACCTGACGTGAAGAACTGACTCACTGGAAAAGACTCTGATGCTGGGAAAGATTGAAGGCGGGCTGAGAAGGGACAACAGAGGATGACATGATTGGATGGTATCACCGACTTGATGAACATGAATTTGAGAAAGCTCTGGGAATTGGTGATGGACAGGGAAGCCTGGTGTGCTGCAGTCCATGGGGTCGCGAAGAGTCAGCCATGACTGAGCGACTGAACTGAACTATAAGACATGCTATATATTGTGGATCAAAGATGGATTATTCATTCAACTTATTGCTAAAGTACATATATGTACAAACTTTCCTTCAGAAATTGCACAGTACTTATAGTGTAAAATGGTACCACATAGCATATACAGTATGCTGCTGCTGCTGCTAAGTCGCTTCAGTCATGTCCGACTCTGTGCGACCCCACAGATGGCAGCCCACCGTCCCTGGGATTCTCCAGGCAAGAACACTGGAGTGGGTTGCCATTTCCTTCTCCAATGCATGAAAGTGAAAAGTGAAAGTGAAGTCGCTCAGTCGTGTCCGACTCTTAGCGATCCATGGACTGCAGCCTACCAGGCTCCTCTGTCCATGGGATTTTCCAGGCAAGAGTACTGGAGTGGGGTGCCATTGCCTTCTCCGGCATATACAGTATAGAAGATTTATTTATACTAAAGTTTCTAAAGGTATAATATAGTAGTACCATATAGTATGGGCTTCCCAGGTGGTGCAGAGGTTAAAGCGTCTGCCTGCAATGTGGGAGACCCTGGTTCGATCCATGGGTCGGGAAGATCCCCTGGAGAAGGAAATGGCAACCCACTCCAGTATTCTTGCCTGGAGAATCCCGCAGATGGAGGAGCCTGGTGGGCTACAGTCCATGGGTCACAAAGAGTCGGACACGACTGAGTGACTTCACTTTCACTTTCACTTTCACCATATAGTATAGCAGTAGTATCATATAATATGATATGGTATAATATTGTTACCACAAAGATTTTTTCCCATTTGAAAGTGGAAACAAGTGATGTAGATGAATGATAGGGTCTTTTTTCTTACCAAAATGGCTGCCTACAAAAGTCAGTAAAAAGCTGATGAAAGCCACTGATTATAGTTCAGCATCACCTGGCAGATCTCAGGTATCCGGACTCTTACTCAGAATTCTTGGCCATAAGCAGGAGGAGTGAGCCATGTTCACGTTACTGTCCTTTGGAGAGGCCCACGACGCTGCTCTAATGCAGTTCTTTGTACTTGTGTATTTCCAATGAACTGTTTGTAGACCTTTGGCAAAGATTGTATCATTTTTATTTAAATATCAACCAGTACTTTTGGTCTACAAGGAAAGGTCTCTCATCTATAATATTTAACACATTGCCTCTAGTTTTGTTGTTGACATTTTATGTTTTTAGCACTTTTTGTTAGGAAAATATTAAGACAGAAACAATAATATGAAATTGGAGAATTATAAAAAAAGAGACTTGTATAGCAAAGTTTTAAGATACTCTGAGGGACAAAGAAATAAAGCCACTGATTCAGGGTGAGATAAATTTGTGACACTGGAAATATGCAGTGTGATTTACTGTGTAGGAGAATAAATTCTATAATCTTGCCAAAACCTAAGGGAAACATGAGTTGAATAGTGATAAATAACCTTATTGGAAAGGGCTGAATGTGATATACTATATCCTCCAGCCTTTATACAGGAAAATTTCCCATTGATTATAGCACCAGACCCAAAGTGGAGTGAAGATGGATAGACTTCACAACATCCCTTTTGTTTTTATGTTGCACCCTTCTCAAACTTTATGAGTTGGAAGTTCATGTATAAAATGCTTTTCAGCATTTTTGAGGAGTAAATAAACTTTGTAGCTAATGTTTTTTTCTATGTATTTTCATTAATATTCTTTTGCTGTTCAGAAGTCAGACCTTATGTCTGTTAACATTATGTTTAATAAAACTTCAATTATTCTTACTTGACTAAAATTTTAGATTTATAATCCCATAAGTACCTTATTTTGTTTAACCATCACAATACTGCTGTGTGATAAAAGAGGGTATTATTTTTCCTGTGTTTTACAGTTGAGACTATTCAGAACTCGAGGGGTTTTGTGACTTGTTCTGTCATATATATGAGTAATTGGCCATATTGGTGCCAGATATCAGGGTTTACACATGGCAATATTTAGTTAATAAGTATTTTGTCATAGGAATTATTATAATTGACTATGATGGTTTTATTTCTGCTGAAATGTCTCATTCTATCTTTTTTAATGCAATTTGCATGCTCCATTCAGGAAGTCACTCCCTTACTAAAACTTTTTGAGTATCCATTTTGTTCATCAGGAGGAAAAAAGAAAAACGGGTAAAAGATTGCCCTCAAGGAGTACATAGTCTAGAAGGGAAAAGAGATAAACATATATGCTCACTATATACTATAACCATTTGTGATATAATAGAAAATATATATTTGGTCTTTACTCCGTCCACTCCCATTCTGACCAAAGCTCTTAAAACCTTTCCTGTTTCCCGACTAATAGGAATGTCTCATTGTCTGCTAATGAGATGACTTATGAGGGCAGAGAAGCTTGGAAAAAACCAACCACACGATTAGAAGGCTAGAACTTTCAGCCCCATTCTTCGATGTCCAGGAAGGAAGAGGGGCTGGAGACAAGTCCAGTTACCAGTGGCCAACGATTTAATCAAATGTGCCTTTGTATGAATCTTCGGTTTAAAACTCTGAAATAATGAGCTTAAGAGAGCTTCTGGGTTTATGACCACAGTGATGTGCTGGGAGAATGGCATACCAGAAAGAGAGGGCATGGAAGGTCTGTACCACCCCACCACCCCTCATGCCTTACCCTATCTATGCATCTCTTCTGTTCGATTGTTCCTAAGATGTTGTTGTTAAGTCACTCAGTCATGTCTGACTTATTGTGACCGCATGGACTGCAGCACTCCAGGCTTCCCTGTCCTTCACTCTCTCCTAGAGTTTGTTCAAACTCATGTCCATCGAGTCGGTGATGCCATCCAACCATTTCATCCTCTGTTGTCCTCTTCTCCTCCTGCCTTCAATATTTTCTAGCATCAGAGTCGTTTCCAATGAGTCAGCTCTTCACATCAGGTAGCCAAAGAATTGGCGCTTCAGCTTCAGCTCAGTGCTTGTGATGAATATTCAGGACTGATTTCCTTTAGGATTGGGTGGTTTGATCTCTTTGCTGTCCAAGGGACTCTCAAGTGTTTTCTCCAGTACCAGTTTGAAAGCATCATTTCTTTGCTGCTCTGCCTTCTTTGTGGTCCAACTCTCACATCCATGCATGACTACTGGAGAAACCATAGCCTTGACTAGACAGACCTTTGTTGACAAAGTGATGTCTCTGCGTTTTAATATGCTGTCTAGATTGGTCATAGCTTTTCTTCCAGGGGCAAGCATCTTTTAACTTCATGGCTGCAGTCACCATCCATTTTTTGGATGCCCACCACCATTTTTTGGAGCCCAAGAAAATAAAGTCTGTCACTGTTTCCATTGTTTCACCATCTATTTGCCATGAAGTGATGGGACCAGGTGCCACGATCTTAGTTTTCTGAATGTTGAGTTTTAAGCCAACCTTTTCACTCTCCTCTTTTACCTTCATCTAGATGCTCTTTAGTTCCTCTTCACTTTCTGTCATTAGGGTTTTGTCATCTACATATCTGAGGTTATTGATATTTCTCCTGGCAGTCTTGATTCCAGCTGGTGCTTCATCCAGCCTGGCATTTCTCATGATGTACTCTGTATATAAGTTAAATAAGCAGGGTTACAATATACAGATTGATGTACTCCTTTCCCAATTTTGAACCAGTCCATTGTTCCATGTCTAGTTCTAACTGTTGCTTCTTGACCTACATACAGATTTCTCAGGAGGCAGGTAAGGTGGTCTGGTATTCCCATCTCTTAAACAATTTTCCACAGTTTGTTGTTATCCACACAGTCAAAGGCTTTAGCATAGTCAATGAAGCAGAAATAGATGTTTTTCTGGAATTCCCTTGCTTTCTCTGTGATCCAGTTGACAATTTGATTTCTGGTTCCTCTGCCTTTTCTAAATCCAGCTTGTACACCTGGAAGTTCTTGGTTCATGTACTGCTGAAGCCTGGCTTGAAGGATTTTGAGTATCACTTTCATGCATTGGAGAAGGAATGGCAACCCACTCCCAGTGTTCTTGCCTGGAGAATCCCAGGGACAGGGGAGCCTGGTGGGCTGCCATCTATAGGGTCACACAGAGTCAGACATGACTGAAGTGACTTAGTAGCAGTAGCAGCAGCACTTGAAATGAGTGCAATTGTGCAGTAGTTTGAGAATTCTTTGGCCTTGACTTTCTTTGGGATTAGAATTAAAACTGACCTTTTCCAGCCCTGTGGCCACTGCTGAGTTTTCCAGATTTGCTGGCATATTGAGTGCAGCACTTTCACAGCATCGTCTTCCAGGATTTGAAATAGCTCAACTGGAATTCCATCACCTCCACTAGCTTTGTTTATAGTAATGCTTGCTAAGACCCACTTGACTTTGCACTCCAGAATGTCTGGCTCTGTTATCTGGGGCATTAAGACCTTTTTGTATTGTTCTGTGTATTCTTGCCACTTCTTTAATATCTTCTGCTTCTGTTAGGTCCAAGTTGTATCCTTTATAATAATCTGATAAAGTAAGTATAGTGTTTTCTTGAGTTCTGTGAGTCATTGTACTGAATATTGAACCTGGATTGAAGTGATACTTAATGTAAAATGTCCTTTATAACTAGGGATGACAGAAATGTGGATAGTCTGGGGAATTGGGACTTGAGACTAGCATCTAAAGTAAAGATAATATTGTTAAACTGAGCCCTTAATGTGGGGAGAGGAAGGGCAATGTCTATGATAACTCTGGGTAGTTACTGTCAAAATTCAGTTGAATTATAGTTGGTATCAGATAGTCAGAGAATTGATTGTGGCTTATAAAGCCCAAACAGCAGTGCTCCAGGTCCTCTCCAGAGTGCTCTGAATGTGGCTCAAGGCATGTGGGGTGCGGTGCTCCTTAGGTCACTGTGCATTTCTATGTCCGCCAGTTGCTTGTGTATTTGTCAATAACTAGTAGTGTTTACCCCAAAACTGTTTGTGGTAATTGTATTTTATATAGTTGTACACTTTAATCTAATATTTAGTAAACTTAGGACTATAAATGTGAAATCAAGAGTAGGTTCCATGAAAATATAGCCAAATTCTTTGGAAAGACTTGATAAGTTGCAAAAACCATTCTGTCAAAGTGAGCTTGGACAAGACCATTGTAAAAGACTGAAGAAAAAATTTAAATCTAGAAAGATTAAACGTAAAATGCATCTATTCCTAAAATACAAAACTACCCATGAAATTACTTCAGAATATACTTTTAGAATCATAAAAAGACTAATTGCATAAACATGAGCTGTAATACAAAAACTTTAAAAAATAAATCAAGACTGAATGAAGACATTCAGTCAAAATTCTTCACAAGTATCTTTAAAGTTTTACTTTAAACAAATAAAACTGAAATTTGCAGAGATGAAATGTGGGCATGACTTAGCAAGGAAGAAAATAAACACCAACCAACAGACCTATACGCAAAGAAAAGGCCTTGATTCTTCTTAGAAAGATGATTCATGTGTTTTAGGTTAAAATAAAATGTGTACAGTATGTACTACTTGTCAGATTCCCTCCTTAGCCAATTTCAATGGGCCAACCAACCACCAGCTAATTACAAAGTGAGACAATTGACCACACTTCAACTCTTCCTTCAGTATTTTGTTAAGACATTGAAGTTACCACCCATGAGCCTAAGAGTAACATCAAAATTTAGATTATTTGCAATACCACTTTGTCAGGAAGGATTTATGACCCCAGTTTTCATTTTCTTTTATGGAGAGATAATTAAGCTCCTAATTAGTAGATTACTCTTAGATTTACTTTATAAGAAAAGCATAGCCCTTGAGTTTTCTTTCTTCCATTGCCTGAAATAATTTATGAAACAGCAGAGCTATCTGAATTTTCCAAAGTCAGCTTCATTACTCTGCCTCCAGGCCAGCTTCCCCCTCACTGTGTTAGACTGTTCAGAAATGTACTCTAGGCATCTGCATCGAACCTAGACTGGCGATTCATTTCTTATATGATATTATACATGTTTCAGTGCCATTCTCCCAAATCATCCCACCTTCTCCCTCTCCCAGAGTCCAAAAACTGTTCTATACATCTGTGCCGGTGCAGGATACAGGATGCTTAGGGCTGGTGCACTGGGATGACCCAGAGAGATGGTATGGGGAGGGAGGTGGGAGGGGGGTTCAGGATTGGGAACACATGTACACCTGTGGCGGATTCATGTTGTTGTATGGCAAAACCAGTACAGTAAAGTAAAATTAAAAAATAAAATAAAATCAGGGCACTTAAGTAAGGGAAAACAAAAAAACAAAACAAAAAAAAATAGAAATGTACTCTAGGCTTATGATTTCCTACTAGAGAATTTTGTGACCTTGATCTTAACCTATGCATGAACCTGAGAACCGGCTTGTTGTAGTTTTTTTCCTATGCTTCAAATCTTAATCTTACCTGCTGCTGGTTTTAAACACCATTTGATTAATTTGTTCAAATGTTCATTGTCTACTTGCTGTGTGCCAGGATCTCTCTAGGCATGTGGAATGCAAAGATACACCCCTTGATGCCTCTTATATTTTAGAGGGCAGAGAGGAGAGTCAGAAAATATCAATAACCATAAAAGATAGTAAATTACCTAGTATATTAGAAGGAACTACATATTATGGGGGAGGGGGACAGCAAGGTAAGAGAGATCAGGAGCATCAAAGATTGAGGTATGGTTTGCAATTTTAAGCAGTATGGTCAAAATAGACGCACTAAGAAGGTGACATTTGGGTAAAGACTTGAAGCGAAGAATGTGCTCCTATGGGAGAATATTCTAGGCAGAGGGAAAAGCCATCACAGAGACACTAAAGTGAGATAGCTAGCATGTTTGAACAAGGAGAGAATGTGCTGGAATGAGGTCAGAGAGATAATGATTGAAAAGGCCAAACTGGCTGCCATGCTGAGAATGACTGGATGGGAGAGAGCAATGTACACACAGAATAGTAAAAAGCTATTGAGATAAACAGATAAGAGATGGTGATGTCTCAGTCCTGGTGGTGGCAATAGTTGTGGTGAGGAGTGGTTATTTCTAGACATATTGAGATGGTAGACCCAACAAGATTTCTTAGTATAGGTGAAAAAAGGAGTCAAGAATGACTCCAAGATTTTTTTTGCTTGAAAACTAGGAGAATAGAATTGAGATAGAGGAGATATTTCAAAGAGCAGCATTATGGTGAAAGATCAAATGTAGTACTAGATGTATTAATTGAGATGTTTATCAGACATTTAAATGGAAACGTCGAGTCAGAAATTGCCTTCATGGATCTAAAGTCTAAAGGAAAGCCATCAGCTTGTAGTTTGCTCAGCTCTGAGAGGAGGTGAAGATCAGCCAGCCTTCCTCAACTGGAATTTCAGACACTTAAGCCTTCTTGACTTAAGGTTTTTACGAAATAAATCCTGTTCTCTCCTAGGTTTCTAGAATGGCATAGATTATGTAGCATCCTTGAAAGAGTAGAGAAATTGACTCTTTGTGTTGTGTGGTTTGGGTGAGGAAACCCAGATGAGAAAGATTACTGGGTGCCTAACGAAAATTAAGTTCTCTGTCTTTTTTTCATGCAAACTTTCTTAATCTTCATTCTCAAGATAATTGACACCTTAAGATATGTGGAGTCACTTTAAGTGAAATACTGTAAATCACTGATTCCCAAAATGTGCACATTTTTCATTGGCATTCATAAAAGAATGAAGGTGGTGAGAGATGATAGCTCAGGCATGTATGGTGTTGGGGAAAATTAATTAAAACAAAATCTTCTACTAATACAAATATCCTCTCCACAAAAGCAATAGAAAGAGAAAACACTTTTATTATTGAATAAGCATTAAATTTAAATGTGATGTGCATCATACATAGTCTAATAAGAGACTGCAAAGACAGAAAGAAATTGCATTCCCTTGTATAGGCAAGCAGATACAACCCATTATAGACACAATAACTAGTCTGCAAGTAACAGGATCGACAGCATCGTTTGTCATATGTAGTTTATCCTAACTTTCCTAGTAATTGGAGTGCCTATTGGTGTTAGCTTATAGGCTTTATCCAAAAGAAAAATATACCTCGTATCTTTATGACAAGAGCTGGCTCTGCAATTGGAGCAAGGAAACCCCTGAAGTTAGGCTCCTACCCTCTCACAGAAGAGGGAGAGAGGGATGCTGTCTTCCTGATTTTTCCTTTTCAAAAGGATAACTCCTAGACCCACTGGTCATAAAGCCTACAAAAGGCCTATCTAGTTTTCAAACAAACATATATACATTTTAAAGATAAGAAAATATATTTACAATAAATTTTCTAAAGTAAATGCTCTAGGTAAAAGAAGTTGGAGGTGGGAAATAGAGGAATATCTTCGTTAAGTGTCAACAGGGAGGGAATAGCATACTGGGTTAATTTTTATTTGTCCTTTTATGGTGGTGAGCTCTGAGGGTCAAATAAGGATCATTTCTTTGCTATAGGAATTCTAAAGGCTTTTGATTTACTTGTGTGCGTTATAAAATTTCAAAGGAGAAATGTGTTTTGCAGCATTCCTCAAACGTGTTTGATCATGTTGTTATTGTTTAGTCTCTGAGTCATGTCCAATTCTTTGCAACCCCATGAACTGCAGAATGTCAGGCTTCCCTGTCCATCACAATCTCCCAGAGCTTGCTCAGACTCATATCCATTGAGTCAGTGATGCCATCCAACCATCCCATCCTCTATTGCCCTTTCTCCTCTTGCCCTCAATCTTTCTCAGCATCAGGGTCTTTTCCAGTGAGTCAACTCTTTGCATTAGGTGACCAAAATATTAGAACTTTTTAAATGGAGGATCTCCTAGGACTACATCACACACTAGAAAACACTGCGCTGACCTAATGCAGATCTGACCAGTTCCAGAAACTGGGTGCTTTTATTTTGTTCTAATACCTTAACCTGTGCTTGCATCCTTTATGGCCATGGTCACCAAAACTAAGTCACTTTTGCCCTTGAATTTTTAGCTTGTTGCTATTTTCTCCTGTAAATTTTGGTTCATAATATGCTATTTTTGTGTTCCTATCTATATGTTTGGCTAAAATATAAACATTCTATATTCCCATTTTATTCCTTTGGTAATAGTGGTGTGAATATTTTATGATTTTAAACTTTTACCCCTTTCACTTTTCCTTCAGTTCTATTTCTGGACAGTTACCCTAATCTTGGAAGCATGTAGGTATCTATTTGAAATCATATGTGATGTTTTAAGTCTGTAAAATGTTTGCTATTCTAAACTCATCCTTTTAAAGGCCAATTCACTGCTTGAAGACATTAAACATCTGGGTAATTGCTCCTGGGAAATGAGAGTGTGGGTGTATGTCATAGACTGGTGCTTGGCTGTCCTCAGGCATAGGCCATCATGAGAATTAGGTGTACAACCCATAATTACCTCATTCATACACTTACTTTCTTTTGAACAAAACTTACTAAGTTGCAGGTATTTTCATCAATCTCTAATTCCTCCTAAATTTATTTCTAAATCTGTGTGATTTACAAAGCAAAGTTCACAATAAGTATAGAATGCTTCCAAGCAAGCTCAATTATTTCTTTAATTTACTTAATTGCTCGTTGAATTTTGTGCACTTGCATTGCCATCCCAAATTTCTTCACACAGCCAACCCCGTCACCTGCTGTAGCAGCGCTGCTGATGTGAGGGAAGGAAGGTGCTAACTGCACCTTAAACCTACCCCCTGTCTTTCTCCATTAACCCTGATTGTTCCATGAACTAGGGTAGGTCACTTTTCCTTTCAACCAAAAATGGCTGGTTTTGGCTAGCTGGTTGTAGTTCTGCAACGTTCTGCTATCTCCATCCTGCAACTTAACTGATCTTGTCTTTTCAAAGCAACAACCACCGATAAAGTACCTTTACTTCTTCACCCTTCAGAGGAACTTTGTTTCCAGTTAGTCCTCTCCCCATCTCTTGTTTAATCTCAATTTTTCATTTAAAAAAATTACCAGGAATTTAGTCTCTCCTTTGCAATGATACCAACTCCCTTCTTTAAAAAAAAAAAAAATCTTTCAATACAGCATTAAGCAAGTCAACAACTCCAAAAAATTCTAATATAGTAGCATGTTGTCATTGCACATTTTGGAATCCGTATCCGGTGACTTTCATTTTATAGACTGACATCAACTCCCAAGGAATTTGAGGTGTCTCTTTGTAGAACCACAGTTTCGCAAAAAGGTTCCGGGAAAGATGCTAGTATTTGAGCTTTAGTCTAGGAAGAGAGGAAATTTTTTCAAAAGGGCCACTCCCTCCCTCTTAGGCTTTGTCATTGGATTTGGGCAGTGCATTTTGCATGTGACATTTTAAAGTAAAGAGTAAATACAAAGAAATAGGCTGGGAAAGAAGTTACTTAAAGGATATAATGTCTTATTCTCTCATTTAGTGGAAAGACTGATTGGGAAAGATATTTATACTCTTTTTGTTATACCACCCCCATCCCAATTCACAAGCAAACAGAGGAGTTCCTAAGAACAAAGTGACCTGATCTAAGGAACTCAGAAATATCTCCTAACTGTGGAACTTGGTCAGTCCTGCAGAATTTCTGCCCAAGAGAAATAGCCTCACCTAAACCTGCTATGTCGTTCAGAAAACCATTCCTTAGTGGCTCTTTGAAGACTTAAACTCTCACATGGGATGTAAATGTGAAGGCTGTGTGTCCTTCTGACTTTCCTTTAAGCTTTCAATAGTATCCATTGCAGTGACTGTACTCACTTAACAGCATTCAGCTAGGAGGTGGCTTTTAGAAAATCAGTGTATTCAAGTCTTTCTTCCATTCAAATGTCCAAATTTAGCCAATGGCAGAGTAAAGATGTCTAATTCAATTAAAATTAGGATGTTGAGGGACTTCCCTGGCAATGTGATGGTTAAAACTTCACCTTCCAGTACTGGGAGTATGAGTTTAATCCCTGGTCAGTGAGCTAAGATCCCACATATCTTGCAGTCAAAAAACCAGAACATAAACACCAGAAACAATATGATAGCAAATTCAGTAAAGACTTAAATAATAATAATAATAAATAAAAATAATATTAGAGTTGATTTCTGAGTTATCCAAGCTCAAATGTGAACCTATTCCTCTCAATATCATTCATCTTCCACACAAAAAATAAACCTTACATACATTTAAAAAACATAACCCTTCTAAATATGTAGTTAAGGTATCTAGTGATAGCATGGGCATTGTCCATTTACTTTTTGTGCCTGTTTGTCAACTGAATTTTCAAGTAAGAAGATCAAAATGCTTAAATATAAAACAGCTATTCAGACACCACTGAGAACATTGGAGGTGGGATGCTGACTTACAGAAATAGCCTTCTGATTTATAGAAGAGACTACCTGAGACCAAAGAGGTCTATAAGCATGATCTAAAGTTACTGACTCTTAATGTGAAGACACGTTAGGAGGACATTTCACCATTAATAGTGGTATTGATTACTTAGGAATTAGTTTTCTCTTTGGGGTAATAATGATAGTTAATATTGATTGAATACTTATGTGCAAGGCACTATCAGTATCATTTCAGTCATTCAGTCATGTCCGACTCTTTGCAATCCATTAACCACAGCACGCCAGCCCTCCCTGTCCATCACCAACTCCCAGAGTCCACCCAAACTCATGTCCATTGTGTCAGTGATGCCATCCAACCATCTCATCCTCTGTCATCCCCTTCTCCTCCTGCCCTCAATCTTTCCCAGCATCAGGGTCTTTTCAAATGAGTCAGCTCTTCGCATGAGGTGGCCAAAGTATTAGAGTTTCAGCTTTAGCATCAGTCCTTCCAGTGAATACCCAGGACTGATCTTCTTTAGGATGGACTGGTTGGATCACTTTGCACTCCAAGGGATCTCAAGAGTCTTCTCCGATACCACAGTACAAAAGCATCAATTCTTCAGCGCTCAGCTCCAACTCTCACATCCATACATGACCACTGGAAAACCCATAGCGTTGATTAGATGTATCTTTGTTTACAAAATAATGTCTCTGCTTTTTAATATGCTGTCTAGGTTGGTCATAACTTTCCTTCCAAGGAGTGAGCATCTTTTAATTTCATGGCTACAGTCACCATCTGCAGTGATTTTGGAGCCCAAAAAAATCAAGTCAGCCACTGTTTCCACGTTTCCCCATCTATTTGCCATGAAGTGATGGGGCCAGATGCCACGATCTTCGTTTCTGAGTTTTGAGCTTTAAGCCAACTTTTTCACTCCCCTTTTCACTTTCATCTCACTATATATATATATATATATATATATATATGTATTTCCCTTTTGCGTGTATGCCAAGTCGATTCAGTCATGTCCAACTCTGTGCAACCCTATCCCGCCAGGCCCCTCTGTTTATGGGATTCTCCAGGCAAGAATACTGGAATGAGTTGCCATGCCTTCCTTCAGAAGATCTTCCCAACCCAGGGATCGAACCCACATCCTACGTCTCCTGCATTGGCAGGCAAGTTCTTTACCATTAGCACCACTGAGAACCCCATTTCTCCTTTAACCATTCCTGTATTAAATTATTATCATTTTATGCATATTCCTCCATCAAATGTGATGAAAGTGGAAAGCAGATAGTTTTTATTTTCCATGTCCCATACATCAATAAGTAATGGGAGCTTGCTGATTTAATATATTCCGTGAATGGGCAAACAGGGTATTAACTACTTAGTACTGTTCCATAAAGACTGCTGTGATGTTAGCATGATAAAATCTGAAAAAAAAAAAAAATTAAAAGCACATTCATGCTGCTATCAAGTTAAACCTTTTAAAAGAGGAGAAAAAAACAACTTAGACAATAATAGCTTGTATGAAAACCATGAAGAAAAGTAATATAATGTTAAATAGCAGAGAAGTTCATGATAGAACTTCTTTAAGAGAAATTGTGGTAGCATATATGATTTATTGTTATTGGAATGATTTATTTCTCTTTATAACTCTACAGTAAAAACTGTGACTTGATTCCAATATTTCCCAAATTACATAATTCCAAAGTCTCTAGCTGAATAATCTGCAACCCTCCCTCAGATTGCAGGCAGTCTCCTAAATTTTTGAAAATGTTGGTGCTGTGTGTTGCTCTCTTAATTGACACTTTAAGATTACAAAATAGTAGACTCTTGGAGTTCAGTTTTGTCTTTATCATTATACAACTACTTCAAAAGTCTAAGAAGGGAAAGAAATGATATGAAAGCAACAAGTAGATGGCCCAAAAATGTGGAATGTACCAGAAACAGACAGGCTTGTGCTCTTGCTCCTTAACAGAGTGATCCTGGGCAAGATGTTAACCTCTCTGTGAGATAGTTCCCACATCTGTAAAAATGGGATCATGATACATGTCTATCTCTTAGGGTGATGAGGAGGATGAAGTGAGTTCATCTAAATAAAATGCTTAGAACAGTGTTGGTATGTGAGTACCTTATGAATACTTGCAGTGATCATCAAGTTATTTAGAAATCTATGTGCCTACATTAGATCAACAAAAAAAGCCTTCAAAAATTGTTAGAATAGTGTGCCTCCACTTAAACAGTGATACAAAAATAACCCTATGAAAAATATTTCTCTGAGTTAAAACCCTTATCCCAATAATATCCATCATGTTATTTAATTTTCATCATGTTTTGTCTTACCTAAAGATTACATGGCAGATTTAATTTTGAATTTGGTACCAGTAAAACTTTTCTCTCTTGTAGAACAGATGTCTGTTTTTATAAGGTTTTGTAAAGTATAGACACTTTTTGCCTTGAGGAAGAATTGGACAAGAGAGTTAAAGGCTAGAACCTTTGGAAGAACCTGAAGTTTAAGTGCATATGTTGTCAAGATACATATGTTTTATAAGCAACCAAATGAAAATAGAGGTAAATTTTGTTCATGGAAATTAAGGAGTCTAATCAGGATGAATACCTCAAGAATAGTCACTGGTACATAGAGTGGAGATGACCCAGGGGGACCACAGTGAACAGGGCCAAGATTTTCCTCAGAAAATAGACATCCACAGACATCTCAGAGTAACTGTGATGCCGCAGCTTCTGACACTGCGTGGCATTGAGCGTGTGAGTATTTGATGATACAGTCCTGCATGCTGAGGGTTCTCCTCACCCAGCCTAGTGCCACCACAGATATAAAGACAAAGCCTCTTCCATCCAGTCAGATGCTTTGCTTTACTTTCAGAGCCTAGAAACTGCTTGCCTCGAGACTAATTCTCATAGAATTTGATTCTCATGTCATTTTCTCTGTGTATAATACATTTAGCTCAACATAGAATAAATACAGCTTGTAAGCTACCTGTTTAAGTATCTCTCTAATGAAACAAGGAGCCTGTTTTCATATGTACAGCATTCTGTGTTAATAAGGCAGGATAGAGTGACAATAGTGATCAATTTTAAGTACAGTTTTATTTTATGATTATTACCTTGTGATTGAAAATAATTTTGGGATATGAAGCAAAAGAAAGAACACACAAGTACATTGAATATACATTTTGAAACACTTTAAGAGGAAAAAAAAATCAGGATATATGCAACAGGCTTCTTTTATGATTCCATGGTATTTTCCTTTGTCCTGTATTTTCTATATTTAATGTTATTAGACCACCATTAAATCTGGACCAAGAGCATTTGTCAACAGTTGAAGGCATTTTGTCTTTGGTCACAGCTGCAGTTTGAGGTTATTCAAGATGACCCTATACTCAAAGGGTAGCAATAAAGTGACCTTCACCCTCTAAGAATCTATTCAAACAACTAATATACATGTTTAGTGGAAAACAGGACAGATGGTAATATTAGCCACAGAGAAGTTCTTTGTCATTGCTGGCAACTAGTATTCAGCTCTAGTCTAGATAGGACATATGCTCTGAAAAGGTATCTTCACAACATCTACATTCTAAAAGAGCTTCATACATGGTTTTACATTAAGATGGCAAAGAACATTTAAGATCTTAGAATATTCAGAGACATCTGTATAGGACTGATCCAGAGAATTTGCTCAACTGGAAAAGACTTATTTACGTGAGAAGGATGCACTGTGCTGTCTGATGAGGATGCCAGGGTGCACAGGTGTATTAGCTATCTTCTGAACCCCTAATGAAATGACTGAAAATGGATTGTTTTAAAGGCACACACTTATAAGACAAAAACATAGGATAAGAGAAAATAGCAATAAGTCACTTAAGCTAGAGAGCAGATGTAGACATGGAAACCTATTTAACAAACCCCAAAATGCTGAGTCGTAAAACCAGCTGGGGGCAAAGTTTGAAGCAATACAGTTTTCCACCAAAGCATTCCCAAAATGTTCAAGTATTGACCTCACTATTTATCCTTGGGTTTGGGGAGAAAACATGAGCCTAATAACAGGAAGATTGATTAAGAGCAATTAGATACCCTCTAGATTCCCTCATTCATCCATACAGCTGACAGACTGACAGACTGACATTTTACTCTATAATTAAGGCAAGCAGAGTTAGTGAACTTGGGAACATTGAGGATAAGAAAGAAAAGTATCACACTAAAAATAATGGGTTTAAGTGAGAGTTTACATGTGAAATGTTGAAATTCACAGCCTTCTTCCTCATTGGTCTCTAAGAATCTTGACAATCAGAATCTTTCAGGGAAGATATTCAGAAAGTCTTTGGGGAATTTGATCAACCCAAAAATGAAGATCCAAATGATACAAAGTGCAAGGATTCCTTAAGGAAACTGCCTGGCCAGATCACCCTGGAGTAAAGAGTACAATGACCCATTTCTTACATGCTCACAAGCTCCTTACTCATAAATATAAGTAGACAAAATATTAACACATGTTTAAGGCAGGCATTTAATTTGACATATAGACCAAAACCAGAAAGTAATATTTTTAGGAAGCACAGTCTATATGAAGACATAAGGCAAGATTTTGTCTTAGTGGAACTAGAAGAATGTGCTCTATAAAACAGGTGTATCCAGAGAGCCAAAGGAAAAAAAATGCCTAGAAATTAATATTATAATAGCAGAAATGAAAAGCTAAATAAAAAATTTGGATGATAAAGTTAAGCATTATCCCAGCAATTAGAGCAAAAAGGTGAAGAGATGGAAAATAGATTTTTTTTTTAAATTTTTGTATGGATCCTATTTCTGAACAATAAGAATTCCCTAGTATGAGAAAAATTTATGATGGAGGTGAAAAATATCAAAGGGATATTCTCAGAATTAAAGAATATGAGTTTCCCAGCTATGAGGGCCACTAAGTGCCGAGTACAATGAACAAAAATAAAACTACATTCATTAGGAAATTTTACAATCTTTACAAAACCTAATTCCAGAGCAAAAATGTGAATTTCACAGATCAGAAAAAGTATCAAGATAGTATCAGAAATATTCTAACTTACATGTATTCTTTCTCAAGAAACCTTTGAAGGATAAAGTACTGAAAACCAAACAAGATAATTATTAATTCAATGGGAGTAAGAATTTGTGCAAAAACGGACACAATCATAGTATACTACATGACTCAGCTGAGAATGGCACTATGTAATATTATATATTAATGATAGTCATAATAATCAGTGTTGATCTAACTGTGTTGAGAGAATGGGATGACAGAAAGGTTCATGTGATAACAATAGTGGAAAAGTAAAAGAGAACTGTGAAGAGGGAAATGGCAATTCACTCCAGTACTCTTTCCTGGAGAATTCCATGGACAAAGGAGCCTGGCGGGCTATGGTCCATGGAGTCACAAAGAGTCAGACACACTATCACTCACTCAAAAGAGAACTGAATAAAGCCTTCTCTTCCAGGGGGAAATTAATATGCCTAAAGTCAAGAATTCAAGCAAAGGTAATACAGGCATGATATTAATATTTTCAAAAATGGTAAAAAATGCCAAAATATTCAGTTAGAAAAGTTAAAAGTTGTTGCCTCTAGGGAGCTGAAAATGGTGCTGGAGTGGGCAGGGAGCTGCTGCTTTCCCTAATAAGCCCCAGAGCACTGTCTCTTTAAGATATGTTCATTTGTTCTCTTGAACAAAATAAAACACGAGTAAAAAAGAAAATACTAGCCTAGTCTTAGATGTCTTGGAGTTTACAGCCTAAAGAAGACAGATGTGATACAATTACATAGATATGTAGCTAACTGCCAATTGTGTTAAATGCTGTGATTGAAATTTCTTGTTTAATTTCATGTAAACCCATATGGAAAGAGTACTGGCTTAGTGTAGCAGGGGAATCGAGTAAATTTTCCATGAGAGAGTGGCATGTTGGCACCATATGTGGTAGATGGCAACTTGGCAAGCAAACAAATAAACTTCAAAGAGTAAGGAACCCTAAGAGTAACTCCTTTGGGCTGAGATGATTAACCCCAGGATGCCAGTGGGAGCCTGTGTTCAATGACAGCGTGGGCCACGGTGGCCATCTGAGGACCGACATTCACCTGGAACAGTTTTTAAGCCAACTTTTCCACTCTGCTTTTTCACTTTCATCAAGAGGCTCTTTAGTTCCTCTTCACTTTCTGCCATAAGGGTGGTGTCATCCGCATATCTGAGATTATTGATATTTCTCCCGGCAATCTTGATTCCAGCTTGGGCTTCTTCCAGTCCAGCATTTCTCATGATGCACTCTGCATAGAAGTTAAATAAGCAGGGGGACAATATACAGCCTTGACATACTCCTTTTCCTGTTTGGAACCAGTCTGTTGTTCCATGTCCAGTTCTAACTGTTTGTCCTGACCTGCATACAGAATTCTCAAGAGGCAGGTCAGGTGGTCTGATATTCCCATCTCTTTCAGAATTTTCCACAGATTGTGGTGATCCACACAGTCAAAGGCTTTGGCATAGTCAATAAAGCAGAAATAGATGTTTTTCTGGAACTCTCTTGCTTTTTCCATGATCCAGCGGATGTTGGCAATTTGATCTCCTGGAATTACCTTTACTGTTTAATGGAGACTAATTCTATTGGCTTTAGTAGTATGAATAACCACCTGGAATCATAGACTGGGAGGACCTATAGGGACTTCAGAGTTCATGTATTCTTATCTTATCCTCTTTTAGTCAAGAAAACTCAGGAGGTTCAGTAGTCTGTCCAAAGTGTCACAGATATTTTATGCTAGAGCCTAAGCAAGAAATCAGATCTCCAAGTTCCTTACCTGGAACTCTTTACCACAATTATAGAGAAATATATGGCTTGGTCTTTTGAGCAACTAAAATCAAACTAAACTAATTATCACAAAATTATTGAAAAGCTGAAGACTTTATTTGTTCAATAATGAAGGAAAATGTTGCAAAAAATACTATTTTTTCTATTTGAATTTTCCATTATTGTCTAAATTTAGTACCTGATAGCAACTTAAGGTGATTAATCTATTCTTTAAAAAATAAATAATTTCTGTTAGTTTCATAATTAATTATGTAAAAATCTAGTGGTGATAACTTGTTACAATATTTCTAAGAAATATCTATAAATATTGCAATCTGTATGACTTACATTCTCACTCTGTAATTGCTTTGCATTTACAGTTGACACATTTTAATAGTTTTATTGTTGTTCAGTCTCTAAGTCATGTCCAACTCTTTGCAGCCCCCATGGACTGCAGCATGCCAGGCTCCTCTATCTTCCACTGTCTCCCAGCGTTTGCTCAAATTCATGTCCACTGAGTCAGTGATGCCATCCAACCATCTGATCCTCTGTCATCCCCTGCTCCTTTTGCCTTCAATCTTTCCCAGCCTCAGGATCTTTTCCAATTAGTCAGCTCTTTGCATCAGGTGGCCAAAGTATTGGAACTTCTTCAGTATCAGTCCTTCCAACAAATATTCAGAGTTGTTTTCCTCTAGGATTGACCAGTTTGATCTCCTTTCTGTGCAAGAGACTCTCAAGAGTCTTCTCCAGCACCACAATTTGAAAGTATCAGTTCTTCAGCACTCAGCCTTCTTTATGGTCCAACTCTCACATCCGTACATAACTATTGGAAAAACCATAGCTTTGACTATATGAACCTTTGTCAGCAGAGTGATGCCTCTGTTTTTTAATATGCTATCTAGGTTTGTTATAACTTTCTCTCCGAGGAGCATGTATCTTTTTAATCATATGTTAAACCCATTATTCTGTCTTAAAATGTAACTATGCTAATGAAACACATAAATAAATATCTTTCTTCCAGAGGAACTTTGCAATTCAAGACAGCATTTACATATCACACACACACACACACACACACACACTTCCCTGAGTTCCCTGAAGAAAGAACATTTATAAGTTAAGAGGTCTATTTTTGTCAAAATGAGATGCTCACACTGCTGCACCAGGACTTTCTGATGTTTTAGTCAGGTCCTCAACGGTCGGATCTACATCAGCATTTTGGGGTTTGGTGCATTTCAGATCCCATGTACTTGTACTCTTATTCAAGATTCACTGCCATCCCAATAGAAGCTTAATACAAGTTCAGAAAACAAGGCCAATGTAACTAAAAAGAGATTGTCATAGGCTTCATTTTTTCCCCCTGTAGTAGGAAAGCTTTGTAGTTAGCTCAGAATATGATTTCTGATTCTCAGATCCAACTGGAAAGTTCCAAGAAATATTTATAGTATCTCAAGGAATAATTGAGTCATGTTGACCCTCTGGTCACTGTCTACTCAGTACAAAGATTCTCAAAATTACATATTGGAAAAAGAAAGAAGCACATAGATGTGATGACCACTGGAAACTGTATTAGGCCACATGATGCTTATAAAATTTCCCTTGGGTGATCAAGAGGTATCTATAGTTTGGTAGATTTTGAGCAACAATAATTTCTAAATGTATGTTTTGTGAAGTTCACCATGTTTTCAGGTCCCAGATAGAAAGAGTGACTGAATTGTGTTCCCTTGTAATTCATATTTTGCAGCCCTAGCATCCAGTGTGACTGAGTTTGGAGATAAGGCTTTTTAGGAGTTCAGTTCAGTTCATTTCAGTTGCTCAGTTGTGTCCGATTCTTTGCGACCCCATGAATTGCAGCATGCCAGGCCTCCCTGTCCATCACCAACTCCCGGAGTTCACTCAAACTCACATCCATCGAGTCGGTGATGCCATCCAGCCATCTCATCCTCTGTCGTCCCCTTCTCCTCCTGTCTCCAATCCCTCCCAGCATCAGAGTCTTTTGCAATGAGTTAACTCTTTGCATGAGGCAACCAAAATACTGGAGTTTCAGCTTTAACATCATTCCTTCCAAAGAACACCCAGGACTGATCTCCTTTAGGATGGACTGGTTGGATCTCCTTGCAGTCCAAGGGACTCTCAAGAGTCTTCTCCAACACCACAGTTCAAAAGCATCAATTCTTCAGTGCTTGTCTTTCTTCACAGTCCAACTCTCACATCCATACATGACTACTGGAAAAACCATAGCCTTTTAGGAGTTAATAAGTTAAATGAGAGTTTTCCAGGTGGCGCTAATGGTAAAGAACTCTCCTGCCAATCAGGAGACATAAGAGATGTGGGTTCAATCCCTAGGTCGGGAAGATCCCCAGGAGGAGGACATGGCAACCCACTCCAGTATTCTTGCTTGGAGAATCCCATGGACAGAGGAGCCTGCTGGGTTACAGTCCATAGGGTCACAAAGAGTCAGACATGACTGAAGCAACTTATCATGATTAAGTAAGGTCATAAGGGTGGAGTCCTAATCCAATAGAATTAGTGGCATTATAAAAAGAGAAAGAGAGAGAGGTCTCTCCCCCAGTGCATGTACCCTGAAAAGCCCATATGAGCACACAGTAAGAAGGCAGCCATCTGAAAGTCAGGAAGAGAGATCTCACCAGAGCTTGACTGTGCTGGCACTATGACCTCAAACTTGTAGCATCCGGAAATGTAAGAAAATAAATTTCTGTAGTTAAAGCCAAAAATCTGTGGCATTTTTTTATGGCTGCCAAAGCTAAGTACCACCCAGAAGAAATGGAGACACTGGAGTGCTGTGGAGAAGCTCACATTAGGTACAGTACATACCCCAAGACTAGAGTTAGAACAGAATTTGGATGAGACCAGGGATCAGAATAAAGACAAGACTGATACAATAGATGGAGCAGAGTCATCAACTAAATAAGACTGAACCAGGATTTAGCTTAGTAAGGAAGAGTTTAGATTTTGGACTTAAACTAAGGCAACTTTTTTCTCTACATTCTACATGGTCCAAGAGTTTAAGATTAGTTAACTACCACATTTTAATTCTGGTACTTCAAAACTAATCCTAAAGTGGAGATAATAATGCTTTATCACATAGCCATAGGGAAAAATGATTACTGTAAAATAATAATAAACAGGGCCTTCCAGGTGGGCTGAGAGGGTAAAGAATCCGCCTGCACTGCAAGAGATGTGGGTTCAATCCTTGGGTCAGGAGGATATCCTGAAGGAGGGGTTAGCAACCCACTCCAGTATTCTTGCCTGGAGAATCCCTGGACAGAGGAGAGACCTCAGTTGAATAGAGTTGGGAGATCACAGGGAGTGCGCTCATACCTTGCAACCATAGCAGAGCCACAGGAAGAAGAAAAACTCCTTTTCTGACAAGGACTGAGCCAATGAAAAGCAATGGACTCTCTGTTACTACGGCCCTCCCAACTTCCTTTTCCTCTTTGTACAAGCATTCTCATTACCTTGCTGTCAGGAGAACTTGCATGTGGCTTGTCATGGTTGCAGACCCTGAATTGCAATTTTCTGCTGATCCTGAACAAACCCATCTTTGTTGCAGCCTATTAGTCTCAGGTCAACATTAGTATTTGGCACAGTGTCACAGAGTCGGACACGACTGAGTGACTACACAACAGCAGGCACATGTTAGCATCTCAGAGAACTGTAGCCATGTCTAGTAGCCAGAGTCAGAGAAGCTGGAGTCTGAACTAGTCTGCATTCATTTTTCAAGCCCCAAATATTAATTGCCTACTTACTATCTGCTGGGCTCTATTATAGGTGCTGGAGATAAAGCAGTGAGCAAAACAAAAACAAAACAAAATCTACCTTCATGAAGCTTACATCCTAGAGAGACTTAGGAGTCTTAAGTCTAGATAAGATCCTGGGGTTGGTAGGCTTCTAACTCCCCAGCAATATCCCATATCCAAAAAGGTCTTGTTCTGGGCAACTCACACAGTCCTTGGGAATGGCTAAATATGTGTTTAAAAAAAAAGTGTGCTGTCAAGTAGCTTGTCACATATATGGTAAATTTTACTCATTTCTTTTTTAAGCATGCATGGAGGACTCTTGTTTGACATAGCATTTTTCATTACTCCTATTCTCTAAGAGCCTTGCTTCTCTTCATCTCTTTCCTCTAGAGAGACAGACTTTATATAAAGATAGCTCTCTTATCCTAAAAAGAAGTATACCTTAATATATCCATTCTCCAGTAGTGTTTAATTGATTTTCCTGAATCTTGCATCGAAAATATTTCAGCCTGAAAAAAGGAAAATGTCTTAAATTGGGAAGCTAAGCTTCACAACAATATCCTTTCAAAGGGGTCCCTTCCTGTCACCAGCTCCATTTCTTAGTATTTGTGGACATCTGTTTAGGACAATCTGGTAACCTCCTAGGGTTGGGGGGTGGGAGTTGTTCTCACTTTTCCAGTTACCATTCATCTTCTCCCCTTGATTCTGAAGGCAACTAAAATGACTGGATTCTTGCTGCATAAGTAATTGCAGAGTAGATTTTGTTTGGATTGGGGGCCATTTGCCATGTTATCTGTTGTGGCTGTCATTTTGTCATCCATTGTCAGGGCTGATCTGTAAATGGACTTGGTTATGATTCATAAACTGTTTTTCACATCTGAACATCCATTCTCCTAGACAGATTTCTACAGTAACAGTATAACAAAATATGTTGTGCTTTTGTTGCTTTGGAAATATACCTTATTTTCATTTATTATTTTGAGGTAACCTTAGTTCATGTATATACAACCCAAAATCAAAACAGCTGAAAGAAGCACTGGTATCAGCTGCTTATTGTTGTGTGATTGAATAAAAGAAAGGAAAAAGTAAGAGTTAACTGTTTTGGCAAAATGTCAATGAATATGCAGTTGTGGTAAATAAATAACCTCTAGATACAATGCTGAAAGCAAACTGGACTTATTCCAAATTTTTTTTCCATGTTTAAACAAAGTTTAGGGTTTCCTTTTTCCTTCCTATAGAAATGCATAAAGGCATCAGTTTTGCCCAGATACAGAAAACTATTCTTACTTCAGTAAATTTCCTTCTTTTGGTTTATCATGTGGATCATGGAAAAGCATGATTTTATGGAGTTTGTTGCTTTTAAATTAAGAATGTCAAGTAAATACAGCCTTTCAAAGAGCAAAAAGCTTTACCAAGAGTAATTCTTCTATTACAAACTAGAACACCTCTCACAAGACTAACTCCTTTGTTAGTAAGATAAATTCTAGAAATGGATTTCGGAGTAAAGACCTCAGTGTTTGTTTTTATTCTGTGAAACCAACAAAGTGCTGACAAAGAGAGCTATATGTGCCACCTTAGTTTAGAAATAAGGTACATTTCAGAGTGTTCTTTATTGCCTTTTGAGGATTGAATATTGCTACCTTTAACTATGCGACCGTACAACACGCTGTTTTACAAAGCAGTCGCCTGGACGCTTAGCTCCCATTTGAGCCCCACCTGAATATTATATACACTCCTTAAAAATGTCAGACGTTTGGAGTGGTTATGGTACTGTGTCATTATGATCCCACAGGTTTAAGTCTGAAATACACTCAACTTAAAAGAATAAAAAGAGAGGTTTTTCCATTTCTTTTTATGCCATTCTATTTCCTATAAAATTGCAACCCTATTCAAAAGGCCTATTCCAAGTGTATTCTTTTAGATAATAAATGCAAACGTTATTTTGATACATACTTCCTTGAATCTGAATGTGAAAATCTGTAATACCTCACATTCAAGCTATCATAGAATCACATTCCAGTTCTAAGGACAGCAGGGGAAATGGGTAGGAAAATATAGCATAACTTTCAAGCCCTAGTGAAATGCCTCCTTGGTTGTGAGATACACGCAGATGGGCACAGGCGACTGAAACAAGAAATGGGAAGGGAGTTTGTCACTAAATCACTGAGCAGAAGAAGATTTAGAGCAGGATTCTCAGCTCTGGGTGCACAAGGAAATCCTCAGGGACCACACCAGTTCTTGAGAGTGACTAGCATCTAAGTTAAGACCATAGAGCAGATAGGTATGTAGGACATAAAAATAGATTTATAACCAAGAGCCTTCCTCTGTGCCTTTTCAAAAACTTATAAATGTTCAACAGTTATATCTTCCTTTGTTTGGGGAGGTGGCATGGGATGGGAACGTAGATGTTTTATCATTGACCCTGGGTAGGCATCCACTAAATGTTTTGTTGCCCATTCAACTCCATTTCTAGCTGCAGCCCTTTAGCTTTAGTTGAAGGTGGCAAGCATGTATGTTAACAGTCTGTGTGAATGCAAAACTCTTGTGAAAAGCAAGACTGGCTCTTTCAAAAAATGTTCTCTTGGTTTGATTAAAAATCTGTTTCCACACATGCTACAAGTGTCTTTTTCTTGCAACATATCCATTTATATTTTCAACAGCATTTGTTGGTCTTTCTTTAAAAAGTTCTTCATTCAAGGACCACATTGCAACCAGAGATCTTTTATGTATAATTTTGTAGATGATAGACATTTGAAATTACTGTGGCAGGTGTTTTCACATTGTTTCTGCTGATCTGATAAAAAGCATAGTGCCAGAAAACAGCATGAAGAGCATAAATTCCTCAGAATCAATTTGAAGCACCCTTTTGAAATAAGAATTGCTATAAAGAAAGATTTTGAAATGAAGTAAGGATGGAGTGAACAATCTTTGAAGTAAAAATACAGTTCTGTAAAACAAATGTATTTCTTTGATGGAGACTACATATACTGTGTTTTAATTTATTTATCATTATTACTGTTTTTAAGATTTTTTTCTGCCATCATCTATATTATGGCCCCAGGAAGCCCAGAGGAGAGCCAGTAGAAACAACTCCATGTGTGTTTCTGGCAAACTGCTTCAATATATTTCATTATAAGTCTTAGAATAAGAGTTTAATAAAGAGGTGAAGAAACACTGAAAGCTGAAGACTAAAAATTTCAGAGAAAGAATCTCTTATGCATGATGGCTTAACAGTGCCAGCATTAATCTGTGAAACCAGTGGCAGCTGTGTTAAGTAATCTATGTGGAAACAAAAATCATTTTTATATTACTTTTGCTACAGACAATAACATTCCATAGGCTCATCACATTTTTAATCTTGACTTCAGGAAAGTCCTGCTGTGGCAATTTTTAAAAGAAGAGTTCCACTTATCTCTTTCCAAGTAGCTCCTTCTCTTCCTTCTGTGTCCTTCCCCCCGTATCCACCCTCCCCAACCAAACTTCACCCACCCTCCCACTTCATAAAGATGTTTATGAAATATGGAAGCAGTTCTGTCTTGCTGTTGTTCTGAGTATCCTTAATAAATGCCTCCTATATTTCAGAAGTGTCTGAGGAGGTCAACTAAAACATATCACTTTGATTGCTTGTTTGAATTTTGGATGAGGAGAACTCTGAACCGATTCCCTGAATTTGTCATAATCATAATTTAGTTATCCACAGCTCTGTCATTAAATTTAAGGCCTTTCAAGAGTATGTTTGTTATTACAGCTCTTAACATCTAATAACTATGTCCAGAAGATGTCCTCTTCTCCATCTCCACTTTCTAATGGGTAACTTTCTAATGGCTGACTCTCTAATGGGTATTGGTCTCAAATTCTCTTCTTTTATTTCCAGTTAAAGCTTATACTAACAGAGCGATAGAAAAGTAAGACCTTCACCTTTTTCAGATATTATACATTAATCTTCATAAATCTTTTCTCCCCCCTTTCAGTCTACCATTTTACCATTAGAAGTCTGTATATTAAACTGAAGCCCAACGATGGCATTTCAGAACTTAACATCCTTCAATGGCTATTATCCACCTTGCACTTTCATAATAGAGAAAGGTGATATGAGAAAATCTTGAACTAAAATGTGAAACTTGTCCCAGCTAAATCAAATAATCAATGGGAACAGTAACATTAAGATATGCCAACTGAAATGAGTTAATATATTTTGGTAAAAGTGGTTATATTTAATAGTTTGTATTACCACCAAAAGGAAAAAAATCATTGCTTACATATGAACTTTTCACTCAAATTATTCACTAATCTGTTTAACAAAGTGTTTGAGAGCACTGAGTATGTTCCAAGCACTTGTCTAAGAAGTAAAGATTTAACGGTAAGTAAGATAGACATAAGATAAACAGTAAATAAGCTACATGGTGCTTACAATCTGAAAATAAACAGACCACAGCATCTATATGCCAGGGACTTGGATTGGCGAGAACAGATTCTACAGGCTCTAGGGAAAGGACATCTAGGGAGAGAACAGTCAGAGAGATCTTCCTGAGGGAAGTCACATCCAAGCTGAGATTGAAAAGAAGAGGAGACATTAATCAACCTGATTGTGAGAGTGATCTAGGCAGAGGATAAAGAACCTAACGTAGTCAGGAACTGGAAAAAGCTCTGGATGAGTGAATGAGCAAGGGCACAGTGGAGTGGAGACAGATGAGCTTGGAGAGCAGCCAGGACCCCGCCCTGTAGGGTCACAGTCAGAGGGACACGGGATGGGAGGCAGTTTGCTGCCTGGAGGTACCTGTGGGTATGCAAGTGAGGCTGCAATAGGCAGAGCCTGCATTGCAAAAAAATACAGGATGATTCGGCTTTGAAATTTACAATTTAGTAGGTAACTATGAAGAAGTAGTTAAATTACTTGAAGTTTCCTGGCTAGTTGTCTAGAAAATTCTTTAACTTCTCTCCTGCTACTTTTATTTCACTGAATTACTATATCTGTAGCTCTGTTTCTCAAAAAATTTCAGTATTCTATGCTTAAAGCATTTTATTGATGAATTAAAGTTTTCCTATTCTAACTGTTCATCTTTAATTACTTTACACTTTTTTCAATGAGAAATTTATATAACTAAAAATGTTGTGTCCTTTCATGAAGAAGTACGAAAATAGAAAATATAACAGTCTCTAGTGTTACACTGAGAGTCGATTCCGTGGAAGTTTAATTCCCCATGCTTGTCAAAAGTTGTTAAAACAGTGCTTGCCTTTTTTGAATATAAAATGTGGGCAGACATGTACTAATATATCAAAAAATGACACTTTGTCAAAGAGGGCTTTCATGGGAAATGTTCTGAATAAAATGTTTTCTTTTTAAAAGAACCCAACCTGTTTAACATTCCAAAGCAAACACAAAAGAACACAAAATGCCTGAACTTACTGCCAGTCACAACAGTCAGCTTCATTTACTCTTTAATACTTTTTTTTATATTCCAAAAATTGTTCCCTAAAAAACTATCAGTTTTATTCCATGATAACCCTGGTTTGAAGTAAAATAAAAGTAGCTCTGACCCTCCTCAAAATGGATTCTTTTCAGAATTACTAGCACTTCTAATAGTATAAAGATGATATGGTTGGCTATGTCTACCGTTAGACTCAGTGTAATTATATGTGAAGCAACAATTCCTTATCTATTAGGAACACTTGCTGCAGCAAACCGCATTTCACTGTCTGGCAGATGAAATACTGAATTAAAATCTCAAACTACTTTCTCAAGTTTTTTTTCCCACAGTCATTTAAAAATCTTTTAGCCTAGGGGAAGATGGTAGCCAGAAAATAATGGGAAACAGATGGTATTTAAAGGTTTGAGCAAGATGAACAAAGCAGATGTGTTCGTATCTTCCTAGTCCTTAAATTGTCCCTCTCCATTGTGATTACTTTGAGACAGTTCTAATCCTTTGAACCTTCTGAGGATGTTCAGAGTTAACGGTTGATAATGGTTGATAGTTGAAATGTTAAATGGTAAATCAATACATAATCGTCTTTGATCACAATCTCATGTTAACTTATCTAAACAGGATAGATAGTTTTTATATGTTCCCTACATTCTTTGCAGAGAATGCACTCAAATCTAGCTCTTGAGTAATAATATCTATTATTCATTGTTTAGAGAGAAGGACTGAAAGAAATAGAAGCAGATGCCAGTTGAGGTAATTGAGATACAGTATAACTTGAAGGAATATTGGAATGCCATATAATAGTATTAGTGTGAAAAGATGAGAAATATTCTATACAATTTTATTTGATGTGTATAGCCTCTGAATTAAATTCCTGAAATGTCAGGATGAGGGAGAAGGATGCAGATGGTTTGAACTAATGTTAGAGAATTGTAGAAACAGATTCCCCCAACTATAAGCATTCATTGGAGAGCAGAAGGCCCAGGTTTTAACAAAATATTAGAAAAGTCTGTATATATTGATATGAGAATATATTAATATTGGGAACAGCAGATGTATTTTTGCTTAGGAAGTTAATTATATGTCATATGTATAAAAAAAAATCAATGGCATATCAAAATTTGATTCTACTACGTTAGCCATGCCAGAGAACCCTCAGTCATACCTAATATAAGTGACTCACTATGGGTTCACAGCTGAAACCAACAAAAGATGCAGACTGATTCTGATTTCTTTTGTATCAAAATCTTATACACTTTTTGAGCTATTTTATAAATTAATTTCAAAATAGATGAAGCAGTAACACTGAGGTTTAGCTAATTATGTTTAAATTAAATATAAGCATTTAGAATAACCATTTTAATTAATACAAGACTTGGGCAAGTAATCATTAAAAGTGGAATTGGTAACTTGAGATTTATCACTCTAAAACCACTTGTATCACATTTTTAATGAATTCTTTCCTCTACTTCAATGGAAGATAGAATATTTCTCCCCAAAGTGGCTGCTAATAATAGATAACCCTATCTTGGGTCACGGTTGTCAATGTGATATTGAATCAGAGCAAAAATATATACTTACATGCAAAAGTGTAGTTACTGTTTGCTAAACCATTTTCAACTTGATTTATATTTTAGTTCTATAAATGCCTAAGAAAATCCCTAATAATTGTAGTAACATTTATTACTGAAAAAGAAAATGGATATATTTTGGTGTTTTGTTTTCTTTTGTTTACAATTTTTATATATGAGACTCTGATGAAAAAAATCTAAATAATTTTGTGATTTAATTTTTAATTAACATGGTATATAACAATTTCAATTGCAGTTGGATGTGAGGAATAACACTTTGAATAGCTTTAGTCTGTAAATATTTATACTTCAAACTTTATATTTGTAAGAATATACAAATGTATTGATATAATCAAATTTGTATATAAAAATGTATATTTAAACAAATCTTTAGCTAATTCTTTTTCTTACATTTCAGTCTTTATGTTTCCTTTAATTATAGTTGATTTATAATATTACTGGAGAAGGAAATGGCAACCCACTCCAGCATTCTTGCCTGGAAAATCCCATGGGCTGAGGAGCCTTGCAGGCTATAATCCATGGGGTCACAAAGAGTCAAACACAACTGAGCAACTAATACTTTATGATATTATATTAGTTTCAAGAATATTACATAATTGTTCAATATTTTTATAGATCATACTCCATTTAAGGTTATTATAAAATATTGGCTATATTCTCTGTGCTGTACAATATATCCTTGATCATTTATTTTATACATAGTAACTTGTACCTCTTAATCTACCCCTTCTTGCTCCTTTCCCACTGGTAACCACTAGTTTTCTATATCCATAAGTCTGTGTCTGCTTTGCTTTTCATTCCTTTTATTTATTTATATTCCACATATAAGTGATATCATGCAGTATTTATCTTTCTCTGTCTCACTTATTTCACTAAGCCTGGATTGACTGCCAGGTCGATCCATGTTACTGCAAATGGCAAATTTTCATTCTTTTTTTGTGGTTGAGTAATGTTTCAGTGTGTGTGTGTGTGTGTGTGTGTGTGTGTATGTACCACACCTTCTTTATCCATTCTTCTGCTAATGAACACTTAGATTGCTTTTGTATACTGGCTACTATAAATATATAATGCTGCTATAAACATTAGGGTGCATATATCTTTTCAAATTAGCATTTTTGTCTTCTTCATTTATATATCCAGTAATGGAATTGCTGGATCAAGTGGAAGTTCTATTTTTAGTTTTTGGGGGGAACCTCCATAATGTTTTCCATAAAGGCTGTACCAGTTTACATTCCACCAACAGTTTAGGGTTCCCTTTCCTCCACATTGGATGACTCTTTCAGTACAACATAACGATCATTTAGCACATTTACCCTTATCTGGTCCCATCACTTCATGGAAAATAGATGTGGAGACAGTGGAAACAGTGTCAGACTTTATTTTGGGGGTCTCCAAAATCACGGCAGATGGTGACTGCAGCCATGAAATTAAAAGACGCTTGCTCCTTGAAAGGAAAGTTATGACCAAGCTAGATAGCATATTTCGGAGAAGGCAATGGCACCCCACTCCAGTACTCTTGCCTGGAAAATCCCATGGACGGAGGAGTCTGGTAGGCTGCAGTCCATGGAGTCGCTAACAGTCGGACACGACTGAGCGACTTCACTTTCACTCTTCACTTTCATGCATTGGAGAAGGAAATGGCAACCCACTCCAGTGTTCTTGCCTGGAGAATCCCAGGGACGGGGGAGCCTGGTGGGCTGCCGTTATGGGGTCACACAGAGTCGGACACGACTGAAGCGACTTAGCAGCAGCAGCAGCAGATAGCATATTTAAAACCAGAGACATTACTTTGCCAACAAAGGTCCGTCTAGTCAAGCTATGGTTTTTCCTGTGGTCATGTATGGATGTGAGAGCTGGACTATGAAGAAAGCTGAGCGCCAAAGAATTGATGCTTTGGAACTGTGGTGTTGGAGAAGACTCTTGAGAGTCCCTTGGACTGCAAGGAGATCCAACCAGTCCATCCTAAAGGAGATCAGCCCTGGGATTTCTTTGGAAGGAATGATGCTAAAGCTGAAACTCCAGTACTTTGGCCACCTCACGTGAAGAGTTGACTCATTGGAAAAGACTTTGATGCTGGGAGGGATTGGGGGCAGCAGGAGAAGAGGATGACCAAGGATGAGATGGCTGGATGGCATCACTGACTCAATGGACGTGAGTCTGAGTGAACTCCGGGAGTTGGTGATGGACAGGGAGGCCTGGCGTGCTGCGATTCATGGGGTCGCAAAGGGCTGGACACGACTGAGTGACTGAACTGAACTGAACTGAACCCTGATACATTGTAAGTGCTTAATAAATGTTTGTAAATTGAATGAATAAATATATTGATATATTTTAGAAAACATCTGTTAGAACACTCCAGTACTCTTGCCTGGAAAATCCCATGGATGGAGGAGCCTGGTGGGCTGCAGTCCATGGGGTCGCTAAGAGTCGGACATGACTAAGTGACTTCCCTTTCACTTTTCACTTTCATGCCTTGGAGAAGGAAATGGCAACCCACTCCAGTGTTCTTGCCTGGAGAATCCCAGGGACGGGGGAGCCTGGTGGGCTTCCGTCTATGGGGTCACACAGAGTCGGACACGACTGAAGCGACTTAGCAGCAGCAGCAGCAGATAGCATATTTAAAACCAGAGACATTACTTTGCCAACAAAGGTCCGTCTAGTCAAGCTATGGTTTTTCCTGTGGTCATGTATGGATGTGAGAGCTGGACTATGAAGAAAGCTGAGCGCCAAAGAATTGATGCTTTGGAACTGTGGTGTTGGAGAAGACTCTTGAGAGTCCCTTGGACTGCAAGGAGATCCAACCAGTCCATCCTAAAGGAGATCAGCCCTGGGATTTCTTTGGAAGGAATGATGCTAAAGCTGAAACTCCAGTACTTTGGCCACCTCACGTGAAGAGTTGACTCATTGGAAAAGACTTTGATGCTGGGAGGGATTGGGGGCAGCAGGAGAAGAGGATGACCAAGGATGAGATGGCTGGATGGCATCACTGACTCAATGGACGTGAGTCTGAGTGAACTCCGGGAGTTGGTGATGGACAGGGAGGCCTGGCGTGCTGCGATTCATGGGGTCGCAAAGGGCTGGACACGACTGAGTGACTGAACTGAACTGAACTGAACCCTGATACATTGTAAGTGCTTAATAAATGTTTGTAAATTGAATGAATAAATATATTGATATATTTTAGAAAACATCTGTTAGAACACTCCAGTACTCTTGCCTGGAAAATCCCATGGATGGAGGAGCCTGGTGGGCTGCAGTCCATGGGGTCGCTAAGAGTCGGACATGACTAAGTGACTTCCCTTTCACTTTTCACTTTCATGCCTTGGAGAAGGAAATGGCAACCCACTCCAGTGTTCTTGCCTGGAGAATCCCAGGGACGGGGGAGCCTGGTGGGCTTCCGTCTATGGGGTCACACAGAGTCGGACACGACTGAAGCGACTTAGCAGCAGCAGCAGCAGCAAGATTTCCCTAGTGGTCCGGTGGTTAAGACTCTGCACTTCCAATGTAGTGTGCATAGGTTTGATCCCTGGTTGGGAAAGTAGGATCCTACATGCCATGCAGTGCAGCCAAAAAATAGGTACAAGATTCTCTTTTAAATTCATTTATTGGTATATCTTGCCTTCTTCTCTCACCTACTCAGTTAGAATAGCTGATAAAGCTGAAGTGCATCTACTTACATCTTTGAAGGCAATATGTTTTTTCTATTATCTATTGCTTTTCTGTGTTCTGGAATTAGTATAAATGTTAAGAATCCAAAAGAGAGCAGGGCCTTCGCTGACTGAGACAGGATGATTTAAATGCAAGTTAGCTCATTTTGTCCTTGTACTAAGTACCTGCAATTACTGATTGTCACATTTTTCTTCCATTGTAAAAACTGAACTAATTGAAGGTACTACCCTTAGGGGACGAACTCTACAATGTAATGAATGTTGAGTGCCCTCTTGAGTTTAGCATGTTAATTATTCATAATTATAGTGATTTCTGTTTATTTGGGAATTTTAGAAATCTGGTTATCAAACAAATTTAGAAGCAGAGTAGTTGAGGTTTTGTTTTGTTTTATATTAAGATCTCAGCAGGTGTTTGAACACACTAAGAAGTTCTCAGGAGCAATGGAGCCAGTTTTGTTTTGTTTTGCTAATAAATGGATACTAGTGATGTGTGCCATGTCCTAAAATAGCTGAATGAACTTTTTTCTACTCACTTTCTGGTTTTTCCAGAACTATTTGGGTGATATTGGGATTGTGAAGGGAAACAATGACAAAGATTCAAGTAAAAAACTGGAAATAATGTATGAAAGTGTGTTAATCAGAGAAGAACTAGAGTAGATTTGGTAGCTGGCTACTAGCCAAGTATATAAAATTTTAAAGTCTTCCTTTCCTTGAAAGAGGGCTGTATGTGTGTGTGCTTTGCACTCTATTTGCACCCAATGGACCCACGTAAAAGATGGATATTCTGGCTATTTTGGACTAAAATAATCTATGTCTGCTATTACCAAATACATGTTAGTGATAATGATGTATTAGGACTTGGCTCCTACAGTCTATTTAGACTTCATACTC
Source organism: Aepyceros melampus (assembly GCA_006408695.1). Taxonomy (NCBI): domain Eukaryota; kingdom Metazoa; phylum Chordata; class Mammalia; order Artiodactyla; family Bovidae; genus Aepyceros; species Aepyceros melampus. Next base: position 134,359 of record SJXQ01002870.1, read on the forward strand.
ATTCTCAATAATAGCCTGAAATGACAGTAAACTATTGCTTTTAAAAGAGGAGTTTGGCATCACAAGTCTGTTTCATTGCAATCTTTTTTCATTTTCCCATCACTTTCTTTTTTCATTTTTCCCATACAACACTTTAGAGCCAAACATGTACTCTGAATGTCTACTCAAGTCTCCTGGTAATCTATCAATATATCTAACTTAGGAAGAAGCAGCAATTGCTTAATATATTCAAGTAGCAGCAATGGTAAGAATGATTGATGGCTAATCATCATGTGGTTGTAAAAGATCAGTTGAGATATACAATATATAGCATTTTTAAAAAGAGTACATTTAGCCACTGTCAACCTAAAATCCACAGAAGCCAGATCAGAAACAAGAACATTAAGTGAAAGTACATGTGGGTAGCGCCCAGTTTACAAGTGCATCTCTGATCAAAGGGAACTAGCAATTGCATATTCCAGGGTCAGGCTCAAACACGAACCCTCTTCTTCATCAGTAAATCATTTAATAAAAAGACTGGAAGTACTGTTTTTAAAAAATGAAATTTTCTGATCATACCTAATATACTTCTTCCAACACTGAGTTTTTAACCACAGGTAAGGAGCAGAGAAAGAAAAAAAGATTAACTGGAAGATCACTCTGCCTCTGTCTCTACCCTTAGGTACTAACAGAGTGAGGGACAGGCCAAAAGCACAGCAGTAGGTGTGGAGAGGCCATGGAATATCCACCAACCAGATAATCATCGCTGGAGTAACTGGAAGCATCTGAATGTAGGTATGTGTGTCCAGGGCTGCTGCTTGCTCCTGCAACCCATTGTCTAGCTTTCCCATCCATTATACACCTGCTGTCTCATCGGCCTTTTGAAAGCACTGCTTGGCAGGACTTGGATGTTCACACATATGTACACAGCCACTCAGAAAAGCAGGGTGGCTCTTCAGTGGGAGGTCCTGTCTCCACTCTAGGCTTTTAAAACGTTCTACAAAATGACTTTCAACTGCCTCCTGATTCTGTATTCCCAGCGTTCCCATATAGAAACCTTCCTTCCCACTGACACTGAGCCTTGGTTCCTGAGCACAAAAGGCCTTTGTCTTTGCTATCCCACCATCTGAAATAACTTCCCCCAGATCCTATCTGCTGGTTTTAATTCTATTTTCCCTCTAGGACCTAAGTCAACTCTTACCTACATGGGAACATCTTGCTGATTCCCCATTCCAATTATTTCCTTCCTTTCAAACACCTGTAGGCCTAAAAGTCATACCTCTCCTCTGGCATACAACTTGTATCATGTATTACTGTTCCTTCTCATGTATGTATCCTCTGTCCTCAGTGTAGCTGTTTATTTCTGAAGAGGCAAAATCTGTTGTATTTTGTACCAGAGACCAGGACCAGTGGAAATGGACTTATAGAGAGTTACTGTGATGGAGTAAGGCGACCAAAAGGAGTAGTCAAGAGCCTAGACTGCCTGAACTTGAGTTCCTGCTCAAATACTCACTGTGTGACCTTGGCAAGATTAAAAAAAAAAAAAAACTCTGTCTTCATTTTCTCATCTCCAAAATAGAAATAATAGTAATATACCGATCTCCTTAAGTTGTAAAGTTTCAATGACCTAATAAAGAAAATCTTAGAATAATGTCTAATATATATCAAACACTCAAAAAAGCATTACTTATTTGTTAGTATATACAATAATAGTTCATCTCATTTAATTTCTCAGTAATACTAGCAGATAGATGGCATGATTCATCTTCTAAAAACTGGAAACCTTGTGACCTTTAGCAGTCAGACTACTACCTAAAATTGAGAGAAGCAGCAGAATGAGAACCAAGAGTTAGATCCTAAACCCTTGGCTGTTTTTCCACCTGTTTCACACAGGTGCCTGGGGACTAGTTCATATGGATGATACAAAATTTATTCTTCTCTATTCTTATAGTTTAAGCCATATTCTACTCAACAAGTTTGTCTAGTGCCAGGCACTGAAGAAGAAAGATGGAGAAAATGTGAAGTGGCTATTCCTACTCTAGGATGTTTTACAATCTAGATGATTCAAATGATGAAGCAAAGCAGAAACATCTAACACATTTTTTTAACTTTTCATGTCTAGATTCCTTATAAAATTGGCTCTTCCATGGTCCTTCCCTCACCCCATGTAATAAAGTAGGTTGGATATGGTATCATTGCCTACAAAAATAACACTTTGGAGTTTGGTGGAATGTGCTACTTAAGAGTAAACTATAAAATTTGTGAATTTAAAAATTTTTTTAGTTTAATTGAAATTATTTTGAAGAATTTACAAAGAACTCTGTTAAACTTGGCAGACTAGCCTCTTTGGAATCTCTCTATTTTCTAGGAAATTATCAACAAGTCTTGTTCTTCTCACTGCCAAAATTCCTTGGCGGCTGTTACTTCAAGAGTAACAGAGAGCAATAGCACTTAGCTCTGTGCTAGGATGTAATAGATGATTGATAAATCCTTGGTTAAGTTGAATATTGTCACCGTACTGACAAGAAAGCTAAAATTTATTGTAAAAACTTATTGTAAAAACCACACAGCTGGCAAGGAAGAATTTCCAACCCAAGTCTAAAGAACCAAGCAAATGATAGCATAGTAATGGCGGTGAAGCCAGGGCTCAGTTCAGAGTTGTGAGGCAGGGACTATGTTTTGACACCAAACCTCAGACACATCATAAAACCTCTTCATGCCTCAGTTTCCTCATCCCATGACACTGTTAGGAGGATCAAAATATTTGAAATTATCACTGACATTATAGACATAAAGTATTGAAACAGTGGAGAAATCCCCAAATGATTTGAAATTCCCAGTGAGTGATGGGAGGAAGATAGAAACACTGAAAGGAAGCAAAGACCGAACATGAAGAAATACCCACGCATGTGGAGGGACTCTGGGAGCAGATTTAGAAAAGATGACTCTGGTATCAATGCTGACATTATTGTAAAAACCACACAGCTGGCAAGGAAGAATTTCCAACCCAAGTCTAAAGAACCAAGCAAATGATAGCATAGTAATGGCGGTGAAGCCAGGGCTCAGTTCAGAGTTGTGAGGCAGGGACTATGTTTTGACACCAAACCTCAGACACATCATAAAACCTCTTCATGCCTCAGTTTCCTCATCCCATGACACTGTTAGGAGGATCAAAATATTTGAAATTATCACTGACATTATAGACATAAAGTATTGAAACAGTGGAGAAATCCCCAAATGATTTGAAATTCCCAGTGAGTGATGGGAGGAAGATAGAAACACTGAAAGGAAGCAAAGACCGAACATGAAGAAATACCCACGCATGTGGAGGGACTCTGGGAGCAGATTTAGAAAAGATGACTCTGGTATCAATGCTGACCCAATGCTGTTCAGTTACGTTACCAAGTGGCAGTTGTTTTAGTTCTAAGTCATGTCTGGCTCTTTTGCAACCTCATGGGCGTAACCCACCAGGCTCCTCTGTGCATAGGATTTCCCAGGCAAGGATACTGGAGTGAGTTGCCATTTCCTTTTCCAGAAGCTCTTCCCAATCCAGGTATTGAACCCATGTCTCCTGCATTAGCAGGAAGTTTCTTTACCACTGAGCCACCAGAGAAGCCCCTCCAAGTGGCAGTTATCATCTCCTAAAATGTAGATATAATGGCCATAATCACTAATCTAAGAACTAGACATCCATATGCAACAGTCTGATTTCTAGTGGTTGTGTGGCAAGCTTCTTCTTTGGAGGATTAAGACTAATACTGTCCTTAAAATAGAAGCTTCAAAAAGTAAGTGCCCAGCTCCCAAAGTACCTAAAGCATCCTATAGGCTTAATGGGATCCTGTCTGCTGCTTCTTGAAACAATCCCTTCAGAAGATTTTCAGAGGAATTAATGACACTCAAGTTGTACCTGATATCTGGTTTTGACCTTGAAGATGTTGAAGAAAGTAAATGTATTTGATGAGTTATTAAGCATGTGCTTCATTTATTGTGATAGTAAAAACAGCTCAGTTTTATAAGACTGTGAGGTGCTTTCCATTTCTGAACATTTAATTGCATGCCTACTGAGTTAGACAAGAAGTCATTAATCTCTCATAATACATTTATTTAGATTTAAGAAAGTTGCCCACATATTTTCTATTCTTTTTTTTTATATGCTGTGTTCCAGAAAGCATCTGCCAGTTTTTTTTATTGCATTTTAATAGTTTAAAATGGAGAACAGCTAACTTAACTGACAGTTTGCATAGTATTCAAGAAGTCAAAGAGAAATTAATAAACCACTTTCATAAGTGTCTTTTGTGAAAGCCTAGCTAGAGGAGACTTCCAAGATTACTGCTGATATGAAAAGGCTATGATGATAGCTTTCAGTTTAGAAACTATTCAGTTTCATCTGGCCAGTATCAACTGTCAAGTATTACTAAAACTCTAGGCCTACGATGATAACATATTGAACTTTTCTGAAATAACATCCTTAATATTTGCTGTTTAGCATTATTGTTAATTGTTAAGCATCTGATGGTAGAATGGGTAAAGATAATGATTTCAATAATACAGCAACAAATTGCTAATTTGGGGAAAATTTTTAAGGTCTTAAGTTATAAAAGTTTCATAAACTATAAGTCATTATAAGAATATTATTTTAAAAATAATTTCTCATAATTCAAAATTATGTTTTTCTGAAAAGTACCAGAATATAACAGAGAAAAGTTTTTCTACCTCCATTACTTAAAAAATATTCATACACATGGGTTCCTCAATACATAGTAGGATGGCACTCATTTCAGTGGAGTCTCATGTGAATTATATTGTCTTCCATTCATAGAGGGCCTGCTGTATGCTAGACACTTTAAAACAGATGACTTTCAGTCTTCAGAATGTCCCTGCAAGGACATTTTTCTTTTTCCCATATATCCTTACATAATTGAAAGTTCAGAGAAGTTAATAAAGAGATTAGTAAACTAGTAAATGCAAGCTCAAATCTTTTAGACTCTTGTTAGGAAGCCAGTTGACTCCATAATAGATTGGAGGTAATTAAAAAGAAAATTCTGAAAACAAAATAATAATAACAGCTACCATTTATTGATGTACCAATATTGGGCTAGGTGCCCTAGGAACTTTAAATTCATCTACTTAATAACCAGCTCAAAAGAGTTCATTCATTTCAGATTTTTCAAATTAAGTGGATATTTTAGAAGGTTTTTTTTTTTGGTTCAAATATAATTGAAATACAATGCTATATTAACTTCAGGCTTACTATGTGGTGAATTGACACCTGTGAATATTATGAAATGATCGCCATATTAAGTCTAGTAACCATCGGTCCCCAAAACTCATTCTTGACCACATTCCTTGTGTTGTATATTATATCCCCATAGCTTCTTTATTAACTGGAGGTGTGCCCCTCTTAGCCCCCTTCATCTGCTTCACCCGCCTCTGTCACCTTGCATTCTGGCAACCCAACGGATGTATCTAAGAATGTGCTCTCATTTTGTATTGTTGTATTGTTGTGCTTGTTTGTTTTGTTTTTTTAGATTCCACATATGAGTAAAGTCTTATGGTAATTGTCTTTCTCTGTCTGGCTTATTTTCCTTTAGCATAAAACCCTCCAGATCAACCCATATTATCACAAATAACAAGATTTCTTCTTTTTTTTAATTGCTGAGTAGTATTCCTGTGTGTGTATGTGTGTCTATGCAACATCTTTATTCATTCATCTGCTGATGGATACTTAAGTCACTTCTGTATTAGTTCAGTCGCGCAGTCGTGTCCGACTCTTTGCGACCCCATGAATCACAGTACGCCAGGCCTCCCTGTCCATCACCAACTCCCGGAGTTCACTCAGACTCACGTCCATTGAGTCTGTGATGCCATCCAGCCATCTCATCCTCGGTCGTCCCTTTCTCCTCCTGCCCCCAATCCCTCCCAGCATCAGGGTCTTTTCCAATGAGTCAACTCTTCGCATAAGGTGCCCAAAGTACTGGAGCTTCAGTTTGAGCATCATTCCTTCCAAAGAAATCCCAGGGTTGATCTCCTTCAGAATGGACTGGTTGGATCTCCTTGCAGTCCAAGGGACTCTCAAGAGTCTTCTCCAACACCACAGTTCAAAAGCATCAATTCTTCGGCGCTCAGCCTTCTTCACAGTCCAACTCTCACATCCATACATGACCACAGGAAAAACCATAGCCTTGACTAGACGGACCTTAGTCGGCAAAGTAATGTCTCTGCTTTTGAATATACTATCTAGGTTGGTCATAACTTTTCTTCCAAGGAGTAAGCGCCTTTTAATTTCATGGCTGCAGTCACCATCTGCAGTGATTTTGGAGCCCAAAAAAACAAAGTCTGACACTGTTTCTACTGTTTCCCCATCTATTTCCCATGAAGTGATGGGGCCAGATGCCATGATCTTCGTTTTCTGAATGTTGAGCTTTAAGCCAACTTTTCCACTCTCCTCTTTCACTTTCAACAAGAGGCTTTTTAGCTCCTCCTCACTTTCTGCCATAAGGGTGGTGTCATCTGCATATCTGAGATTATTGATATTTCTCCCAGCAATCTTGATTCCAGCTTGTGTTTCTTCCAGTCCAGCATTTCTCATGATGTACTCTGCATATAAGTTAAATAAGCAGGGTGACAATATACAGCCTTGACGTACTCCTTTTCCTATTTGGAACCAGTCTGTTGTTCCATGTCCAGTTCTAACTGTTGCTTCCTGACCTGCATACAGATTTCTCAAGAGGCAGGTCAAGTGGTCTGGTATTCCCATCTCTTTCAGAATTTTCCACAGTTTACTGTGATCCACACAGTCAAAGGCTTTGGCATAGTCAAGAAAGCAGAAATAGATGTTTTTCTGGAACTCTCTTGCTTTTTCCATGATCCAGCGGATGTTGGCAATTTGATCTCTGGTTCCTCTGCCTTTTCTAAAACCAGCTTGAACATCAGGGAGTTCACTTCTGTATTTGGCTGTTGTAAATAATGGTGCCATGAATATTGGTGTGTGTATATTTTTTTTCAAATTAGTGTTTTTGTTTTCTTCAGGTAAATATCCAGAAGTGAAATTGCTAGGTCATATGGCAGTTGGCACCCCACTCCAGTGTTCTTGCCTGGAGAATCCCAGGGACAGGGGAGCCTGGTAGGCTGCCATCTATGGGGTCGCACAGAGTTGGACATGACTGAAGTGACTTAGCAGCAGCAGCAGCCTGGCAGTTCTGTTTTTAGTTTTCATACTTTGTGTGTGTGTGTGTGATTTCTACATAAGTATTTCTTTTTTTAATATAAATTTATTTATTTTAATTGGAGGTTAATTACTGTATAATATTGTATTGGTTTTGCCATACATCAACATGAATCCACCACGAGTGTACACATGTTCCCCATCCTGAACCGCCCTCCCACCTCCCTCCCCGTACCATCCCTCTGGGTCATCCCAGTACACCAGCCCCAAGCATCCTGTATCCTGCATCGAACCTAGACTGGAGATTCGTTTCTTATATGATATTATACATGTTTCAATGCCAGTATTTCTTTTTTTAATATAAATTTATTTATTTTAATTGGAGGTTAATTACTGTATAATATTGTATTGGTTTTGCCATACATCAACATGAATCCACCACGAGTGTACACATGTTCCCCATCCTGAACCGCCCTCCCACCTCCCTCCCCGTACCATCCCTCTGGGTCATCCCAGTACACCAGCCCCAAGCATCCTGTATCCTGCATCGAACCTAGACTGGAGATTCGTTTCTTATATGATATTATACATGTTTCAATGCCGTTCTCTCAAATCATCCCACCCTCTCTGTCTCCCACAGAGTCCAACAGACTCTTCTGTACATCTGTGTCTCTTCTGCTGTCTCACATACAGGGTTGTTAANTTTCTTATATGATATTATACATGTTTCAATGCCATTCTCCCAAATCATCCCACCCTCTCCCTCTCCCACAGAGGCCAAAGGACTGCTCTATACATCTGTGTCTCTTTTGCTGTCTTGCATACAGGATCATTACCATCTTTCTAAATTTCATATATATGCATTAGTATACTGTATTGGTGTTTTTCTTTCTGGCTTACTTCACTCTGTATAATAGGCTCCAGTTTCATCCACCTCATTAGAACTGATTCAAATGTATTCTTTTTAATGGCTGAGTAATACTCCATTGTGTATATGTACCATAGCTTTCTTATTCATTTGTCTGCTGATGGACATCTAGGTTGCTTCCATGTCCTGGCTATTATAAACAGTGCTGCGATGAACATTGGGGTACATGTGTCTCTTTCAATTCGGGTTTCCTCAGTGTTTTGTATATTAAATTCACAGCAGTGGTGTGCCAGAAAATAATTACTAAACAGCTTCCCGAGGGAAAAGAAAAAAAAAAAGACAAATCTCTGATTTATAGCATCAGTATCCATGGTGCCAATTTCCATGGTGAAAACAATGTCAGCATTGCCAATTTCAAGCTACTGAAGCAACATCACTGAAAAAGGAGCTAGAAAAAGATGGGCACAGCTGGCTCTCCTGAACTGGAATGAGGTAGCTCCAGCATGCCACTGAAAGACACATCTGTCATAGGACAGGTCAGATAACCTAAACCAGATTTCTGAAATAACAATTACAATGAATGGTATATTTTAAGATTCTACATGAAAAAAATAACCAAAATAGTGCATAATGCTACAGGCATCATAGAAATCCAATCATCATTTGGAGGAAATTTAATTTTGTCTCATGAAAAATTTCCCACTTTTGTTTTCTTTCATTTATTTTAACTCAACTGAATAATCATTTACCATGTGCCTATATTCTGTGGAACTCTGTTCCAATGGAGAAACCAAAGGTAAAAAAGAAGCTCTCTGACCAAGGATGACTGGTAAAGTGGAATGACTTAATGCTTGAGAGCTGGGCAGTTCCAAGGTGGGGGAAGATAAGTAAAGTCTGTTATTTTTGGTAAGAAATAACTATGATAGATTGAAAGACAGAGGGAAGGGAAATTAAGGTAAGCAAGGGAATCTGGTGGAGAAGGCAATGGCAACCCACTCCAGTACTCTTGCCTGGCAAATCCCATGGATGGAGGAGCCTGGTAGGCTGCAGTCCATGGGGTCACTGAGGGTCGGACACGACTGAGCGACTTCCCTTTCACTTTCATGCATTGGAGAAGGAAATGGCACCCCACTCCAGTGTTCTTGCCTGGAGAATCCCAGGGATGGGGGAGCCTGGTGGGCTGCCGTCTATTGGGGTCACACAGAGTCGGACACGACTGAAGTGACTTAGCAGCAGCAGCAGCAAGGGAATCTGGCATTGCGTTTGACACACAGTAGGCACTCAATAATTTCTGAGTGAATGAAAAAATTAGTAAATGACTGACTGAATAAATGACTGATGAATGAATTAAGAGGGAAACATGGGTAAAGTAAAGACAGAGAGGCGAAATAACATTTGTATTGGGTTTGACCTATTAGGCCTAAGGCTGTGTCATTAGGTACCTGGTCCCAATATTACCTATTCAACCTTGATTCTTAGTGATCCTAAATCACTTGTAACGAGTTATTAGTTCTTCTTTGTTCCAGAATCCATCTACTCTGTCTCCATCACTAGCACTGGGGTCTATAATTCCAAAGATCACACCAGCTCCTCAGAAACCTCAATCAGAATACACCCTGGCCCTGCTGCATTGCATCACCCCTCATGCAGACAGATTATGCTTTTCAAAATGCCAAAATGAAACTCTGATATTTCCATCACTCCTTCACTGCTCATTTAAGATTTAGTGTCTTTTGTACATACTGCTATATTTATGGTGGATAACCAATAGGGACCTACTGTACAACACAGGGAAGTCTGCTCAATGTATATGGCAGCCTGAATGGGAGGGGAATTTAGGGGAAAATGGATACATGCGTATGTGTGGCTAAGGAGCTTTTCTGTCCACCTGAAACTATCACCACAACACTGTTAATCAGCTCTACTCCAGCATAAAATAAAAAGTTTTAAAAGAAAGCTTTAGGGTCTTCCCATAGAGGACAGACTTGTGGTTTCCAAGGGAGAAGAACAGATTGGGAATTTGGATTAGCAGAGGCAAACTATTATAAGTAGAATGGATATACAAGGTCCTACTGTATAGCACAGGGAACTATATTCAATATCCTGTAATAAACCAAAATGGAAAAGAATATGACAAAAATTATCTGTGTGTGTAACTGAATCACTTTGCTGTACAGCAGAAAGTAGCACAACCCTGTGAACCAGCTACACCTGAATAAAATAAATATTAAAAAGAGAGATTCAGGGTCTTTCTATGTTTAGACTCATAAGAAGTCCATACTCCTCCAAGTGACCTACAAGGCCCTACCTGATCTGGTCTCAGTGCCTTTTCAGGCTGACAACCCATGACGTTCTCCAAAGATACCTTTGTGCCAGTTCCACAACCGTCTTTTAGACCATCCAGTGGTGTCTGCAATGCTGCTCCTTCTGGTAGGAATCATCCCCCTTCTCTCATCACCCAATTGCACATACATTCTGTCCTCTCTTGACCAGGTCAAACTCTGCCTTAGAGCTCCATGTATCTCTCCTTTGTGGAATTTATCACAGTTATAAATGTGTACTTACTCTTACGACTGTTTGATTAATGTTGATCTCTCCCACTAGTCTGTAAAGTTCCAGAGGGAGAGGCTATATCTGTTTTTACTCAAGCGTTTGGCACCAAATAGCTGCTTAATAGGGTTTTGTTGAATGAATGAACAAAATGACATGTTCATTTCAACCTCCGCATCTCTAAAGATTGTAACCACTCCTGGGTGACCTCATCACCCTGCACCCTCATGTCCTGCTATGAATGCAAATCTCATGTGTCTTTTCATGTCCAACGTAAAACCATTATTTAATGCAAAGAATATCCATTAATAAAGTCTTATGTTCTGTGCTAGGGGCAGAGACTATATGGCTGCACAAGATCTTACCAGCTCACCTGAGGATGTCTGGTGTACTGAGGAGAAGATACCACTAACTGCATGTAACACATACCGATCACTAATATTGCTATGACTAGGACCTATGGAAGCACAGATCTGTGTGTGTTAAGTCTCCTTCAGCTGTGTTCGACTCTTTGTGACCCTATGGACTGTAGATTACCAGGCTCCTCTGTCCATGGGTCTCCAGGCAAGAATACTGGGGATCCTCCTCCAGGGGATCTTCCCAATCCAGGGACCAAACATGCATCTCTTAGGTCTCCTGCACTGGCAGGTGGGTTCTTTACCACTAGCACCACCTGGGAAGTCCATGGAAGCACAGATTAATAGAGAAACAGATTAACAAAGCCTCTGAATATTCAATACAGAGTTACAAAGGAAGAGGCATTTGGCTTGTAGTTTTACAGCTTTCTTCTTGAACGTTTTTCTATTTCTTAGGAAAAAATATAATAATGACATAAATACATTTTAAGCCTACTACTTATTGGGCTTCTATTTTGTACCAGTCACTCTTATAGATGGTCTTTACAAATTTACTAATTTTAATCCTACCTCATCAGTTCAGTTCAGTCGCTCAGTCATGTCCGACTCTGCGACTCCATGAATCGCAGCATGCCAGGCCTCCCTGTCCATCACCAACTTTTAGTAATGAGGTTTTATAATAAAAATCCCACCCAAATATATATATTGCATGATTATTATTTGCATGGTTTCAACTACTTGTCTGGGCTTCCCCAAATACTGCTCAAAAAATGTAATCTGATATGGTATTTTCCTTCATCCCCATTCCTACCCTCTTCCATAGTGCTGTGCTAGACACAAACTAAGTGGTTAATGGATACCTTTGAATAAATGGAATCCAGGTGGCCTTTCAGTATGTGCAGTAGACAGTTTCTATTCCAGTCAAAATTTTCCATAAACGAGTTATATCATCACAAGAATTTTAACTTTGTAATTGCATATGATTTTCTTAAAAAATACAAAAATACAAGGATCAACACTGCACACCTGCTGTATGTATTTTTTACTGCATGTCCTAAAAAGACTAAGAAAAAATGAGCAAGAGGTTTCTCAGGAATTTTAATTAATTCCCCCCAAATCCAAAGTGTCACCATGCAGGTGACACTAACATACTTCATTTTGTCACAGCTACAGTCTTTTTAGATTGATATTACTATCTCCACTTTACAGATAAGAAAACCAAGGATCAAACAAAAGTTACAAAAATTGACCAAGATGAAACAGAATTGGAATATCTGAACTTCAGGCCCATCCTCTCCAATCACACATTTTTCTCAACTGTAAAATGAACTCTCTAATGATCTGCTCTAAAAGGATCACAGCTTTCACAGGTTAAATGGATTTTCTTCCTATCAACTGTTCCATAAACAAGTTGCCATAACAAAAACTTTATTTTCTCAATTGCATGAGACTGTCTTGCGGAGCTCAACACAGTACAACCACAATCTGTATTTTCCTAATGCTTATTCTTTAGGAAAAAAGCAAAATAGTAAAATAAATAAAAGAAAAGACTATTTACTGACTTCCCAGAAAATCTCTAAATATATGCACTGGGCAAGTCACTTCCTCAGGATTTACAAGGTCTAAAGCATGAAGTTGAAAATCCTCAGAAAAGAAAATCCTCAACCCTCAGCTGCAGTTTGCAACAGAAAAGAATGCAGTCTATGTCCAAACACTGTAATCCCAGCACTTCCTTATGGTAGTATTATTGAGACCATTCCTTATTTTTGCATTAAAACATTTTGTAAAATATGAAAGGAAGATAAACTCTCCCTTTTTGGCCATAATAGGTAAGCTGCTTCTTGCCTCATTTATTATCTCTTGGCTAAGATTTCACATGGCCTTCACTTTCTTTAATATTCTCTGTGTTATAATTTAACAACAGTAACATGTCATCTGGGAGAAGGCAATGTCATCCCACTCCTGTACCTTGCCTGGAAAATCCCATGGACAGAGAAGCCTGGTAGGCTGCAGTCCGTGGGGTCACAAAGAGTCGGACACGACTGAGTGACTTCACTTTCACTTTTCACTTTCATGCATTGGAGAAGGAAATGGCAACCCACTCCAGTGTTCTTGCCTGGAGAATCCCAGGGTTGGCGGAGCCTGGTGGGCTGCCATCTATGGGGTCGCACAGAGTCGGACACGACTGAAGCAACTTAGCAGCAGCAGCAGCAACATGTCATCTACAGAGCATAATTACACGTACACATCTTAAAACTACTGTTTTGCTCATTCCACAGTGTAATATAAATTACTCTCTGAGTTCTTCACATGTTAAAAGAATTAAGCATATTCATTAGCCCAATTATAACAAGTCTTGCATCAGTATTTTGTGATTTGGCATTGAAAACTAGAGACTGTAAAACTAGCCTAATATCGAGAAATGGGTGGGTGAAAAATATATTAGAGGTGAAGCATTCTACAGGGTAAGTCTCACACTGATGGTTGGAATTTCTCAGTAAAAGGTTAATAACACTTAATATTTCCTAAACTATGTTCCACAGGTCAAATCAAGAATGATAGCTCAATTAATATCTTTGGAAAGCAAGGAAACTTTTATAAAGAGCAAGTTACACTTAAATATATAAAAGTGATGCATCAATGCAATTTTAAAAGTTAACCTTATTTACAGGGTATCTTAAAGGACAGTCTAATATTTAAATGTAACTGAATGATAAGTATTAATTAGCAAAAAAGATAGTTAAGCTTACAAAACTCAATGCAAATTTATCCCCCACCCAAGTTTTTTACTCTAATGAAAAGGTCAACGACCCCAAATAAATAACTTAAAATGTTGTGGCATTTCATACAAGGAGTCAGAAAAGAATACAAACAGCTCTTACTTATCACTAATAACACTGTATTTCCAAGAAAACTGTTTAATAAACCTGAAAATGAAAAGTAGTAACATCAGAAGAATTTGCTTTAACAAGCATCCTACATACAGCATAATCTTGCTCCTCTCATTTCTTGACAACCAAATGTGCAATATGTCTTATAGATTCACAATATTGTTGAATTATTAAAAGATATTTGGTGTAATCTCAAAAAAAGTCAGCAAATTAGAATGCTGAAGTAACCATTTCCTTAAAAATAATAAAACTAACTCCACTTACACACCATCTATCTTAAAGGTTTCATGAAGTAACATCAGAAGAATTTGCTTTAACAAGCATCCTACATACAGCATAATCTTGCTCCTCTCATTTCTTGACAACCAAATGTGCAATATGTCTTATAGATTCACAATATTGTTGAATTATTAAAAGATATTTGGTGTAATCTCAAAAAAAGTCAGCAAATTAGAATGCTGAAGTAACCATTTCCTTAAAAATAATAAAACTAACTCCACTTACACACCATCTATCTTAAAGGTTTCATGCATTTCCTATAGACATTTTTTCCCCTTTTCACCATTAAAAATATGAATTATCTTTTTCAAAAATGGGAAATAACTTGTAAGAGGTTAAAGTTATCAAATAGCCACTGGACCCACATGTCAATATGAGAAAAGGAGACAATTTGCATCACAATGCCCTGATTCAAGGTTTTAATATTATGTTTATACAAGTGTCATTTTCTTTTTTAAAAAATATATGTCCCAGGAGTGTGTAATTTCCTCAGTTCTGTTTAGTGGCAGCAAAGACTTGAAGCAACGGATGGACCAGCATTACAGCTCCGTGTTACAGCTCAGTTTTACTTGGCAACCAAAGGAAAACCCATCCTTGAGGTGTGAGGGCAGTCAACCCAAAGACTCAAAGAGAAGAGAAGACCCCGACCCCCGCTCAATTTTGGCTCCTCTTTTTATATGATTTTTTCTCCTTCCCCTGGGGCTGCCCTATGTAAATTGGGCTAGCAAGGAGGGCTGTTCATTTTACCTGAGGTCCTCACTCAGATTCTTGGACTTTCTCTTGTTCTATTTTCACAGGCTTTTCCCTTCTTTGTCTTTTAGCCACAGCCATTTGGGACTCCTTTTTCCTATTCTAACCACCTAACATTCCCCCCTTAAGAGATGGGAGGCCCAATTCTTTGGGAATAGGGGTGTCAAGGTCTCTCTGGCTACATCCTACTGAGCTGGGATGACGAGAGCATTGGGCCTCCCCCTCTTGCTAGTCTCAAGCCTCAGAGTCTTATAGCAGTGTCCATCTAAGGCTGAGTGATATTTTCTGTGGTCAGCTGTAGTTTTATATATCCTTGTTAAACTGGAACTGCATATTGTAGCCTGTTGACCTGGGCAGAGACAAAATGAGTTGGACAATTGATGATACATGGAGGAATCATAAGCAGTGTCAATATGGTGATAACAAGGATTAGTAGGGGCATTCAGTTCAGTCGCTCAGTCGTGTCCAACTCTTTGTGACCCCATGAATCGCAGCACGCCAGGCCTCCCCATCCATTACCAACTCCCAGCGTTCACTCAGACTCAAGTCCATCAAGTCAGTGATGCCATCCAGCCATCTCATCCTCTGTCATCTCCTTCTCCTCCTGCCCCCAATCCCTCCCAGCATCAGAGTCTTTTCCAATGAGTCAACTCTTCGCATGAGGTGGCCAAAGTACTGGAGTTTCAGCTTTAGCATCCTTCCTTCCAAACAAATCCCAGGGTTGATCTCCTTCAGAATGGACTGGTTGGATCTCCTTGCAGTCCAAGGGACTCTCAAGCATCTTCTCCAACACCACAGTTCAAAAGCATCAATTCTTTGGTGCTCAGCCTTCTTCACAGTCCAACTCTCACATCCATACATGACCACAGGAAAAACCATAGCCTTGACTAGACGGACCTTAGTCGGCAAAGTAATGTCTCTGCTTTTGAATATGCTATCTAGTTTGGTCATAACTTTTCCTCCAAGGAGTCTTTTAATTTCATGGCTGCAGTCACCATCTGCAGTTATTTTGGAGCCCAAAAAAACAAAGGCTGACACTGTTTCCACTGCTTCCCCATCTATTTCCCATGAAGTAGGAGGGTTAAAGTTATCAAGGTTTTAATATTTGATTTTCGTTTTCTGAATGTTGAGTTTTAAGCCAACCCTTTCACTCTCCTCTTTCACTTTCATCAAGAGGCTCTTTAGTTCCTCTTCACTTTCTGCCATAAGGGTGGTGTCATCTGCATATCTGAGGTTATTGATATTTCTCCTAGCAATCTTGATTCCAGCTTGTGTTTCTTCCAGTCCAGTGTTTCTCATGATGTAGTCTGCATATAAGTTAAATAAGCAGGGTGACAATATACAGCCTTGATGTACTCCTATTCCTATTTGGAACCAGACTATTGTTTCATGTCCAGTTCTAACTGTTGCTTCCTGACCTGCATACAGATTTCGCAAGAGGCAGGTCAGGTGGTCTGGTATTAGCCAACTCCAAATTCCCCATTGCCAGGAGAAGGATCCCTCAAAGAGAGAACTAGCAATCTTGATTCCAGCTTGTGTTTCTTCCAGTCCAGTGTTTCTCATGATGTAGTCTGCATATAAGTTAAATAAGCAGGGTGACAATATACAGCCTTGATGTACTCCTATTCCTATTTGGAACCAGACTATTGTTTCATGTCCAGTTCTAACTGTTGCTTCCTGACCTGCATACAGATTTCGCAAGAGGCAGGTCAGGTGGTCTGGTATTAGCCAACTCCAAATTCCCCATTGCCAGGAGAAGGATCCCTCAAAGAGAGACTGTAGCCACCCAAAGAACTCTCCAGCTCATTCTCTGAGGTCCTGTAGCATCTAGAATGTTTTTCTTGAGGACTGTGAGACTTTCTTTAACTTGGCTGGAGATATTTACCCAGAAACAACATGTCTCATTCAAGATGGTGCAAGTCGCTCTTTATTCAAGGATCGGGAGATCTATCGTCTGTTTTGGAGTACAGCCCCTGCCAAGCTGTGTTGTCTCTTTAGAGCTGTCCTGAGAAATCTTATCCCCAGAAACTTAACTTTGGGGGTGTTCATTAGAATGGCACTCATTTGTAGTTCTGAATAAAGGTTAAGCAAAGTTTGCCTTCTGAAAGGAGGACAGAGCAAATTTTGGAATGATTTTTAAATTTATCTGAACAGGTGAAAAGAATCACATGATATCAAGAAGGCAATTTCCATATTGCTCTGGAGATGGTAACAATACAGTACAGCTGAAAAATCCCTTTCCAGAAGTCAGGTGCAAGGGCTTGCTCTCATCTCCACCAATAAAAAAAGAGGGGCACTTTTTAAAGATATTTAATTAATCCAAGTTTTAGTTTCTTTACAAGTGTAATTCAAGAATTTGCCTACATTATCTGTGTCTTACAATACTAAAATTCTTTACTTCTGCTCCCTAAAGAAGAGAATAGGTATGCTGCAAGAAAAAAACCAAAACAAACAAACCTTGAAATAATCTGAAGTATCTGTATATCATTATATAGAACATTTGTTTTTAATAACATGATAGAATTTTTTTTTAAATTGTAGATTCCTGTGTAACTGGGAATAAAAGCTCCACACATTCCTTGGCTTAATACTGAATAGGTTGGCAGAGTTGTGAAATGACATTCTCCAGCCTTAGGGATGTGTGAAGGGCACTTCACATTTCTGACAAGCTGAGTCATTTGACTTTATCCCCTTAGTAACTTATCCATTAAAATCTTATTTCTTGTGCACATAATTTGACAACTATGTATAATTTAAATACTCCAAATAAGACAGCAAATCATTTCAAGACTTTTTAATGAGGGGTTCCAAAGAGTCGGACATGACTGAGAGACTGAACTGAACTGAACTGATGTTTAAATCAACAAAATACTACAACAGAGTATTAGTAAAGAATGGATTTAAAAGTTAACACATTTTCTGAAGTAAACATGTTAAAAAAAAGTGTGCAAAAATAGTGAATGAATGACATATAAAGTAATTACAAGTAAATACATCCATTTCTTTTTGGAAGCTTTATTTTTTAGTAAGTATTTAAATTAGTTTGGCTTTATGCATAAAAATCAATGATTAACTTTGAGTCATATTATATTCATGTATTTATGATGTTTAAATCAACAAAATACTACAACAGAGTATTAGTAAAGAATGGATTTAAAAGTTAACACATTTTCTGAAGTAAACATGTTAAAAAAAAGTGTGCAAAAATAGTGAATGAATGACATATAAAGTAATTACAAGTAAATACACTATTTCTTTTTGGAAGCTTTATTTTTTAGTAAGTATTTAAATTAGTTTGGCTTTATGCATAAAAATCAATGATTAACTTTGAGTCATATTATATTCATGTATTTATAAATACGGCTTTGCTTTGACTTCATTTTATCTAAATGAATAAAATTCTGTGGTGCTTCTTCTCAGCTGTCTTATGGAACTGGGGAACCTCTGATATTTTGGAAGATTTCACTTTCATTTTTTAAATTATCAAGGCTAAAATTTAAAATTTTCTTAGATTATGTATCAGGACCACAATCTTGCACTTAACTTTAAATTTATTCTTAAATAATTTAAATTAGTTCATTTCTATAATTCCAGTCAAAATTACTCAACATTTCCTTTGGTGGGCAACTCATGGAAATCTTTTCTAAGTTGCAGCTCATGCTTTCAATGGTCAAGACTGTGCTCTGCTCACCAGGCATCGCTCATGGGATGACTTTTTTTTCTTCATGTTAAGTTTCTGATACAATCACATGCTAACAGTTACTATGCATATCATTGATATTAAAGATTTATATATATATACATATATATATATATATAGGAAAGAGTGAGAATCATAGGAACAGATATAATATTTTAGCTGTTTCAATAAAGCATTCTACGACATTGGGGAAGATATATAAGTTCTCTGCTTCTCTACTATTTTCACTAAGGATTGTTTTCTGTTCAAACTATTGCACAATTGTGCTCATTTCACATCCTAGTGAGGTAATGCCCCAAATCCTTCAAGTTAGGCTTAAACAGTACATGAACTAAGAACTTACAGAAGTAGTAAAGATGGATTTAGAAAAGGCAGAGGAACCAGAGATCAAACTGCCAACATTGTTTGAATCATAGAGAAAGCAAGGGAATTCCAGAAAAACATCTACTTCTGCTTCATTCATTACGCTAAAGCCTTTGACTGTGTGGATCGCAACAAACTGTGGAAAATGCTTAAAGAGACAGGAATATGAGACCAATTTGCTTGCCTCCTGAGAAACCTGCATTTAGGCAAGAAGTAACAGAAACAATCAGGGAACAACAGATTAGTTCAAAATTGGAAAAAGAGTACCTCAAGGCTGTATACTGTCACCCTGCTTATTTAACTTCTATGTCCTGTACATCATCCAAAATGCTGGGCTGGATGAAGCACAAGCTGGAATCAAGATTGCCAGGAGGAATATCAATAATCTCAGAAATGCAGATGACACCACCCTTATGGCAGAAAGTGAAGAAGAACTAATGAGCCTCTTGATGAAGGTCAAACAGGAGAGTGAAAAAGCTGTCTTAAAACTCCCTCAAACAGCTAAGATCATGACATCCAGTCCCATCACTTCATGGCAAATAGATGGGGAAACAATGGAAATATTGACAGAATTTTATTTACCTGGGCTCCAAAATCATTGCAGATGGTGACTGAAGCCATGACATTAAAAGATGCTTGCTCCTTGGATGAACATCTATGACAAACCTAGACAGTGTTTTAAAAAGTAGAGACATCACTTTGCTGAAAAATGTCTGTTTAGTCACAGCTATGATTTTTCCAGTACTCATGTATGGATGTGAGAATTGTACCATAAAGAAGGCTGAGTGCCAAATGTCAAGTTGTGGTGCTAGAGAAGGCTCTTGAGAACTCCTTGGAGAGCAAGGAGATCAAGCTAATAAATCCCGAAAGAATTCAATCCTGAATATTGACTGGAAGGACTAATGCTGAAGCTCCAATACTTTGGACACCTGATGCAAAGGGCTGACTCACTGGAAAAGACCATAATGGTGGGAAAGATTGAAAACAGGAGGAGAAGGGGTCAATAGAGGATGAGATGGTTGGACGGCATCACCGACTCAACGGACATGAGTTTTGGCAAACTTCAGGATATAGTGAAGGACAGGGAAGCTGGGTGTGCTGCTGTTCATAAGGTAGCAAATAGTTGGACATGGTTGAGGGACAGAGCAACAACAAAAGTGTTTTTTGAAACTGCATTCCCTCTAAGTTATAGGATTCTACATTTTTGAGTATATTTATGATGATTAATTCATAATATCAAAGAATTCAGTGTTTACACTTATTTTGTTGTTGTTATATACAGACACTACACTAGAATAAAACAAAAACTGTGAAATAACTAGGAACTTCAGTGTTCATGGCTTCCTTGGTGGCTCAGATGGTAAACTGTCTGCCTGTAATGCGGGAGACCCAGGTTCGATCCCTGGGTCAGGAAGATCCCCTGGAGAAGGAAACGGCAACCCACTCCAGTACTCTTGTCTGGAAAATCCCATGGACAGAGGAGCCTGGTAGGCTACAGTCCACGGGGTTGCAAAGAGTCAGACACGACTGAGCGACTTCACTTCACTTCACTTCACTTCAGTGTTCACATAAAACACTTCAGGGAAACATAACAAACAGACTTACTATGGTTCAGTGAGATAAGCCATAAATCTTTTGAGTGGTAAAAGCTGTTAGAATAAGTAATTATCCTTTATTTCAGAATATGAAAGATTTCATATAGTTTCTGAATATTTTCCTATTTACTTTACCCAAGAAAAAGTTACTCTTGAACTTCAACAGAAAGATTTGATAAGTAACATTTTAAATGAATAAAAATCACTCACCATACAAATTAACTTATTTACAAAACAGCTACAGTCACAGATATAGAAAGCATACTTATGGCTACCAGGGGGAAAAGGGAAAGGGATAAATTGGGAGATTGGGGTTGACATATACAAACATTAACAGGCTTCCCTGGTGGCTCAGTGGTAAAAAATTTGCCTGCCAATGCAGAAGATACAGATTCAATCACTTGGTCAAGAATATCTCCTGGAGAAGGAAATGGCAACCCACTTCAGTATTCTTGCCTGGAATATGCCATGGACACAGGAATCTGGCATGGTACAGTCCATGGAGTCACAAAGAGTTGCACACAACTGGGCAACTGAACATGCATGCATCCAAACAGTATACACACTACTATATATAAAATAGATAACTAATGAGAACTTGCAGAAGATAATAAGAGGTGGCAAGAATACACAGAGGAACTATACAAAAAAGATCTAAGACCCAGATAACCATGATGGTGTGATCACTCACCTAGAGTCAGACATCCTAGAGTGTGAAGTCAAGTGGGCCTTAGGAAGTACCACTATGAAGAAAGTTAGTGGAGGTAATGGAATTCCAGTTGAGATATTTCAAATGACCAAACTTTATGGCAGAAAGTAAAGAGGAACTAAAAAGCCTCTTGATGAAAGTGAAAGGGGAGAGTGAAAAAGACAGCTTAAATTTCAACATTCAAACAGCTAAGATCATGGCACCCAGTCCCATCACTTCATGGCAAATAGATGAGGATACAGTGGAAACAGTGAGAGACTACTTTCTTGGGCTCCAGAATCACTGCAGATAATGACTGAAGCCATGAAATTAAAAAATGCTTATTCCTTGGCAGAAAAGCTATGACCAACATGGAGAGCATATTAAAAAGCAGAGACACTGCTTGGCCAACAAAGATTCATCTAGTCAAAGTTATGGTTTTTACAGTAGTTATGTATGGAAGTGAGAGTTTGACCATTAAGAAAGCTGAACACCGAATAATTGATGCTTTTAAACTGTAGTGTTGGAGAAGATTCTCTCTTGAAGAGATCTCTAGTCTTTCCCATTCTATTCAGTCAGTTCAGCTGAGTCGCTCAGTTGTGCCCAACTCTTTGTGAACCCATAAATGGCAGCACACCTGGCCTCCCTGTCCATCACCAACTCCTGGAGTCCACTCAAACCCATGTCCAAGGAGTCAGTGATGCCATCCAGTCATCTCATCTTCGGTCGTCCCCTTCTCCTCCTACCCTCAATCTTTTCCAGCATCAGGGTCTTTTCAAATGAATCAGCTCTCCGCATCAGGTGGCCAAAGTATTGGAGTTTTAGCTTCAACATCATTCCTTCCAATGAACACTCAGGGCTGATCTCCTTCAGAATGGACTGGTTGGATCTCCTTGCAGTCCAAGGGACTCTCAAGAGTCTTCTCCAACACCACAGTTCAAAAGCATCAATTCTTCTGTGCTCAGCCTTCTTCACAGTCCAACTCTCACATCCATACATGACCACTGGAAAAACCATAGCCTTGACTAGACGGACCTTAGTTGGCAATGTAATGTCTCTGCTTTTGAATATACTATCTAGGTTGGTCATAACTTTCCTTCCAAGAAGTAAGTGTCTTTTAATTTTATGGCTGCAGTCACCATCTGCAGTGATTTTGGAGCCCCCCAAAATAAAGTCTGACACTGTGTCTACTGTTTCCCCATCTATTTCCCATGAAGTGATGGGACCAGATGCCATGATCTTCGTTTTCTGAATGTTGAGCTTTAAGCCAACTTTTTCACTCTCCTCTTTCACTTTCATCAAGAGGCTTTTTAGCTCCTCTTCACTTTCTGCCATAAGGGTGGTGTCATCTGCATATCTGAGGTTATTGATATTTCTCCCAGCAATCTGGATTCCAGCTTGTGTTTCTTCCAGTCCAGGGTTTCTCAGGATTTACTCTGCATATAAGTTAAATAAGCAGGGTGACAATATACAGCCTGGACGTCCTCCTTTTCCTATTTGGAACCATTCTGTTGTTCCATGTCTAGTTGTAATTGTTGCTTCCTGACCTGCATACAGGTTTCTCAAGAGGCAGATCAGGTGGTCTGGTATTCACATCTCTTTCAAAGTTTCCACAGTTTATTGTGAGCCACACAGTCAAAGGCTTTGGCATAGTCAATAAAGCACAAATAGATGTTTTTCTGGAACTCTCTTGCTTTTTCCATGATCCAACAGATGTTGGCAATTTGATCTCTGGTTCCTCTGCCTTTTCTAAAACCAGCTTGAACATCTGGAAGTTCACAGTTCAGGTATTGCTGAAGTCTTTTTTTTGGAGAATTTTAAGCATTACTTTACTAGCATGTGAGATAAGTGGAAGTGTGTGGTAGTTTGAGCATTCTTTGGCATTACCTTTCTTTGGGATTAAAATGAAAACTGATCTTTTCCAGTCCTGTGGCCACTGCTGAGTTTTCCAAATATGCTGACATATTGAGTGCAGCAATTTCATAGCATCATCTTTTAGGATTTGCAATAGCTCAACTGGAATTCCATTACCTTCACTAGCTTTGTTCGTAGTAATGCTTTCTAAGGTACACTTGACTTCACCAGGATGAAGTCAAGGTACACTTGACTTCACCTTGAGCCAGGATGTCTGGCTCTAGGTGAGTGATCACACCATCATGAATATCTTGGTCGTGAAGATCTTTTTTGTACAGTTCTTCTGTATATTCTGCCACCTCTTCTTAATATCTTCTGCTTCTGTTAGGTCCATACCATTTCGGTCCTTTATTGAGCCCATCTTTGCATGAAATGTTCCCTTGGTATCTCTCATTTTCTTGAAGAGATCTCTAGTCTTTCCCATTCTGTTGTTTTCCTCTATTTCTTTGCATTGATTGCTGAGGAATGCTTTCTTATCTCTTCTTGTTATTCTTTGGAACTCTGCATTCAAATGGGTTTATCTTTCCTTTTCTCCTTTGCTTTTCACTTCCCTTCTTTTCACAGCTATTTTTAAGTCCTCTTCAGACAGTCATTTTCCTTTTTTGCATTTCTTTTTCTTGGGGATGGTCTTGATATCTGTCTCCTGTACAATGTCATGAACCTCCATCCCATTCTATGTTTTCCTCTATTTCTTTGCATTGATCATGGAGAAAGACTTTCTTATTTCCTCTTGCTATTCTTTGGAACTTCACATTCAGATCAATATATATCTCTCAGCTGGTAAAGAATCTGCCTGCAATGCAGGAGACCTAGGTTCAATCCCTGGGTTGGGAAGATCCCTTGGAGAAGAGAAAGGCTACCTACTCCAGTATTCTTGCCTGGAGAATTCTATGGGCTGTGTAGTCAATAGGGTCGCAAAGAGTTGGACACACTGAGTGACTTTGGCTTTCACAGCCTTTTTGGAGAAGGCAATGGCAACCCACTCCACTACTCTTGCCTGGCAAATCCCATGGGGTCGCTAGGAGTCGCACATGATTGAGCAACTTCACTTTCATTTTCAGTTTCATGCATTGGAGAAAGAAATGGCAAGCCACTCCAGTGTTCTCGCCTGGAGAATCCCAGGGACGGGCAAGCCTGGTGGGCTGCCATCTGGGGTCGCACAGAGTCGGACACGACTGAAGCAACTTAGCAGCAGCAGCAGTGTCTTTTTTTCTCAGCTATTTGTAAGGCCTCCTCAAACAACCTCAAACAACCGTTTTGACTTTTTGTATTTCTTTTTCTTGGGGATGTTCTTGATCTCTGCCTCCTGTACAATTCACAAACCTCTGTCCATAGTTCTTCAGGCACTCTGTCTATCAAATCTAATACCTTGAATCTGTTTGTCACTTCTACTGTATAATCATCAGAGGTTTGCTTCAAGTCATACCTGAATGGTCTAGTGATTTTCCCTACTGTCTTCAGTCTAAGTCTGAATTTAGCAATAAGGAGTTCATCATGATCTGAGCCAGTGTCAGCTTCCAGTCTTGTTTTTGCTGACTGTATAGAGCTTCTCCATCTTCAGCTGCAAAGAATATAATCAATCTAATTTTGATATCGACTATCTGGTGATGTCCATGGGTCGAATCTTTTCTTGTGTTTTGGAAGAGGGTGCTTGTTATGACCAGTGTGTTCTCTTGGCAAAACTCAGTTAGCCTTTGCCCTGCTTCATTCTGTACCCCAAAGACAAACTTGCCTGTCACTCCAGTTATCTCTTGACTTCCTACTTTTGCATTCTAGTTCCCTATGATGAAAAGAACATCTTTTTTGGGTGTTAGTTCTGAAAGGTCTTGTACATCACCATAGAATCGTTCAGCTTCTTCCGCATTAGTGGTTGGGGCATAGACTTGGATTACTATCATACTGAATGGTTTGCCTTGGAATTGAACAGAGATTATTCTGTCATTTTTGAGCTTAAATCCAAGCACTGTATTTTGGACTATTTGTTAACTATGAGGGCTCTCCTTTTCTTCTAAGGGATTCTTGCCCAGAGTAGCAGATATACTGCTGCTGCTACTGCTGCTAAGTTGCTTCAGTCGTGTCCGACTCTGTGCGATCCCATAGATAGCAGCCCACCAGGCTCCCCCATCCCTGGGATTCTCCAGGCAAGAACACTGGAGTGGGTTGCCATTTCCTTCTCCAATGCATGAAAGTGAAATGTGAAAGTGAAGTCTCTCAGTTGAATCTGACTCTTAGCAACCCCATGGACAGCTGCCTACCAGGCTTTTGCACCCATGGGATTCTCCAGGCAAGAGTACCAGAGTGGGTTGCCATTGCCTTCTCTGAGCAGATATACTAGTCTCTGAATTAAATTCTCCCATTCTAGTCCATTTTAGTTCACTGATTCCTAAAATGTCATTGTTCACTCTTGCCATCTCCTGTTTGACCACTTTCAATTTACCTTGATTCATGGACCTAACATTCCACATTCCTACGCAGTACTGTTCTTTATAGCATTGGTTTTCATCACCAGTCACATCCACAACTGGGTGTTGTTTTTGTATTGGCTCCATTTCTTCATTCTTTCTTGAGTTACCTCTCCACTCTTCTTCAGTAGCACCTACCGATCTAGGGAGTTCATCTTTCAGTATCATATCTTTTTGCATTTTCATACTGTTAATGGAGTTTTCAAGGCAGGAATACTGAAGTGGTTTCCCATTCTCTTCTCCAGTGGACCAAGTTTAATTATAACTCTCCACCATGACCCGTCCATCTTGCATGGCTCTACACAACATGGTTTCATTGAGCTAGACAATGCTGTGATCCATGTGATCAGTTTGGTTAGTTTTCTGTGATTGTGGTTTTCATTCTGTCTGCCCTCTAATGGATAAGTTTAATTCAGATATGAGCTAACTAAATCCTTACCTAAGTGATGAGAAAGAAGCTATCATTCACACATTACAAATGTATATGCTCATTTGTTTCTCATAATTTATTTCATTCATTCATCGAAATGTCTGAATGAAGATATTCTGGAAAAGCCTTATGTGGTAGTTTCTCACTGTTAGGCCATAAACAAATGACTTTTATGGACAGATAAATCCCTGGGTCAGGAACATACCCAGGAAGAGGGCATGGCAAACCACTCCAGTATTCTCGCCTAGAGAATCCCCATGGACAGAGGAGCCTGGCAGACTACAGTCCATAGGGTCTCAGAGAGTTGGACGTGACTGAAGCAACTTAGCAAACATGCATGCAAATAGAGAGAGAGACAGAACGATAAAGATAACACATTTTATAGGTTTTGCTCCTACAGTAAAATAATTATTATTTTATTATAAATAATAAATAATTTATTAATTAAAATAAATAATAAATAGGCCTTAATAAAATAATTTATTTTAAAAGTACTTCTTAAACTGTAAACTATTACATAATTTATCAGTCACTGCCCATGTTTTCTATGCCCCCCCAAGTCAAATAAAGTGGAAAGTGGACATTGGTTCTAAAATAAGTCACTCAAATTTTGTAGAATTATCATTTAAAAAAGAAGAAATTAAAAAAAAAAGAAATTTGCCTTCCAACCTTTATCAATGGAAAACATTTCACTTAATCTTAACTGTAAACTATTACATAATTTATCAGTCACTGCCCATGTTTTCTATGCCCCCCCAAGTCAAATAAAGTGGAAAGTGAACATTTGTTCTAAAATAAGTCACTCAAATTTTGTAGAATTATCATTTAAAAAAGAAGAAATTAAAAAAAAAAAAGAAATTTGCCTTCCAACCTTTATCAATGGAAGACATTTCACTTAATCTTAAAATATAATTTCCATAGATATTTTATTGGGTAGAGTATATTTTAAAAGCTCTAAAATAAGAATATTGTTGTAATGGAAAACAATGTTTAGTATCAACATTGAATAGGCAAAAAGCATACTCCTGTAATTAGACACACTTAGACAGACAGCTAAAGAAACTATACCTCTGGGAGAACCTCTGACTGCTGTTACTGTTCTCAAACAAATATGGAACTCAAAAGTACCTATTTCAGTGCTGATATTAAATGTCTCACCATGTTCCCATTATAAACCCTTCTTTTAGGAGTTTATAAGAGGCAATAAAAATTCACTTCAGACAATACTTAGCATCCAAAAAAGCCATTACAGCCTCCTGGGTAAATAATAAAAATATTTATAGCATGTATATATATATAAATATTGATATATTATGTTTATCTATTTTTAAAAGTGCACTTGTGACAACTAAGCTCCCTTATCGTATTGCTGAATCATGTTACCATCTTCAGTTCCAGTAATCTAAAAGGAAAAATACAATTAAATTTAGTGCTCTTTAATTGTTTCTAAATGTGATTAATCTAGTGGCAACCAGGTATCATTGACTTCAGAATTTGCTTGCTGGCCTCTAGAAACATCAAGAGAAGGGTCAGTTCCCTTAATGGGAATAAATTCATATTTAGTTTTTTGAAGTTTATTTTTCTGTTATTGTTGAGGACTGCCATTGCATAAATGTATGCAAATAAAACCTCTGTTTTTCTATTAAATAAATAAAGAAACATAACAGGAGAGATAAGAAAGGCTTCCTAAGTGAACAATGCAAAGAAACAGAGGAAAACCACAGAATGTAAAGACTGGAGACTTCATCAAGAAAATCAGAGATACAAATGGAACATTTCATGCAAAGATGAGCACAACAAAGGACAGAAACGGTGTGGACCTAACAGAAGCAGAAGATATTAAGAAGAGGTGGCAAGACCACACAGAAGAACTATACAAAAAAAAATTCTCAATGACCCAGATAATCATGATGGTGTGATCACTTACCTAGAGCCAGACATCCTGGAGTGTGAAGTCAAGTGGGCCTTAGGAAGCAGCACTACAAACAAAGCTAGTGGAGGGGATGGAATTCCAGCTGAGCTATTTCAAAACCTAAAAGATGATGCTGTGAAAGTGCTGCACTCAATATGCCAGCAGATTTGGAGAACTCAACGGTGGCCACAGGACTGGAAAAGGTCAGTTTTCATCCCAATCACAAACACAGGAAATGCCAAACAATGTTCCAACTACTGCACAATTGCACTCCTTTCAGATGCTAGCAAGTTCTGTTCAGTCGCTCAGTTGTGTCTGACTCTTTGCAACCTCATGCTAGCATGCTAGCAAGGTATTGCTCAAAATCCTTCAAGCAAGGCTTCAATAGTATATGACCTGAGAACTTCCAGTTGTACAAACTGGATTTGGAAAAGGAAGCAGAACCAGAGATGAAATTGCCAACATCTGTTGGATCATAGAAACAGCAAGAAATTCCAGAAAATATCTACTGTTTCACTGACTATGCTAATGCCTTTGACCATGTGGATCACAACAAACTGGAAAATTCTTAAAGAGATAGGAATACCAGACCACCTTATCTGCCTCCTGACAAATGTGTATGCAGGTCAGGAAGCAAGTTAGAATTGGAGATAGAACAACAGACTGGTTCAAATTTGGGAAAGGAGTACTTCAAGGCTGTATACTGTCACCTTGCTTATTTAACTTATATGCAGGGTACATCGTGTGAAATGCCAAGCTGGATGAAGCACAAGCTGGAAGCAAGATTGCTAGGAGAAGTATCAATAACCTCAGATATGCAGATGACACCATCCTTATGGCAGAAAGCAAAGAAGAACTGAAGAGTCTCTTGATGAAAGTGAGAGAGGAGAGTGAAAAAGTTGAGTTAAAACTCAACATTCAAAAAACTAATTCATGGCATTTGGTCCTATCACTTCATGGCAAATAGATGGGGACACAATGGAAACAGTGACAGAATTTTACTTTTCTGGGCTCCAAAATCACTGTGGACAATGAATGCAGCCATTAAATTAAACGATGTTTGCTCCTTGGAAGAAAAGCAATGACAAACCTAAACCGGGTATTAAAAAGCAGAGACATTACTTTGCTGACAAAGTTCCGTATAGTCAAAGCTATAGTGTAAGGAGAGAGTAAATTAACCAAGATGGCGTGTTCAAACTCTCTTGCTCCACCTTTTGTAGATAATGACTGTAATAGCTAAGGTCATTTATAGCATTGCACATGTGCATTGCAAGGTACTCATGTGGACACAGGCTGTGTGCTGTACGCATATATGAGCTTCACCTAGAAAGTCGCGTCTTTACTGCTGTGTTGCAGCTCTGTCCATTGGGTCTACTTGAGAGGAGTGAATATAGCCTGTCTACTGCTATGGCTGCTGCATCAGCCAGGAGGGAAGACTGTTAATGGCTGCTGTGTCAGCGAGGACAGAGGTTGTGTTGTGTTAGGTTATGCTATGGCTGCTCCTATGGCTGTTGGGTCAGCCAGGAAAGAATAAATGTCTGCAGTTCCCATGGCTTCTCAAGTCTTCTTTCAGCTTTTTAGCTTGCCCTTTGCCTACCTCGGGTTCAGCAAACAATGTGGACAGTGTGAACAACAAGACAACTGGCATCACAAACAGGATCAATGTTACATATGGTTTTTCCAGTAGTCATGTACAGATGTGAGAGTTGGACCATAAAGAAGGCTAAGCACTGAAGAATTGATGCTTAGGGTCTGTAGTGCTGGAGAGGACTATTGAGAGACCCTTGGACTGCATGGAAATCAAATCACTCAATCCTAAAGGAAATCAGTCCTGAATATTCATGGAAGATCAGCTTTTTAGCTTGCCCTTTGCCTACCTCGGGTTCAGCAAACAATGTGGACAGTGTGAACAACAAGACAACTGGCATCACAAACAGGATCAATGTTACATATGGTTTTTCCAGTAGTCATGTACAGATGTGAGAGTTGGACCATAAAGAAGGCTAAGCACTGAAGAATTGATGCTTAGGGTCTGTAGTGCTGGAGAGGACTATTGAGAGACCCTTGGACTGCATGGAAATCAAATCACTCAATCCTAAAGGAAATCAGTCCTGAATATTCACTGGAAGGACTGATACTGAAGCTAACGTTACAATACTTTGGCTACCTTATGTGAAAAACCAACTCACTGGAAAACCCTGATGCTGGAAAAGATTGAAGGCAGGAGGAGAAGGGAATGACAGAGGATGAGATGGTTGGATGGCATCACCAACTCAATGGACATGAGTTTGAGTAAACTCTGGGAGACGGTGAAGGACAGGAAATCCTGAGGTGCTGCAGACATTGGGGTTGCAAATAGTAGGACACAACTTAGCAACTGAACAACAATAACAAACACTGTCTTTAAATGATTACTTATAAATCAGAAAAGCTTAAAATTCATGAACATTTTATTCAGGTAAAAGACCATCCAATTTTTCCATGGTTATTCACATATAGCAACATGGAACAAAAGGAACTCCCAAGCTTTATTTATTTCAAATATCAAAGGATGCTCTTGAAAAGAAAATACCTTTGATGTATTTTATTTGATAGTATTGTTTTAAGATTTTATTTCTCTTACAGGATATTTTAAATCTTAACTACTAACAAGTTCTTCACATTAAGATATTTTTAATGCTTAATGCTATGTTATTCATCTCAAGTTTGAGCTATTAAAAATTCTGTAAGTACAGTAGAATCATCAAAATCTAAAAATAATAACAAAGATTAATAATAATATAAGAAATATTTCCAGCAAGCAATTATTGGTACTATCTATATTTCTGCTATGGTGTTAAGTTCTTCACATACATTACATCATTAAATTACCTCTATGAAGTCAACGCATATTTTGATGAGAAAACTAGGCTTTAGGGTACAAAGTGATTGATGTAGTATTTTATAGGTAAACACTGGAAATGCTTGGACTTAATTTTTTTTCTGAGAATATAGCCTGTATTTCATGATCACGCTCTATCTCTCTTATAGAGAACACCATATGATTTAGTAAATTAAAGGCCCTAACAATAGGAACATTACAGCTGACCTAATTAATAGATGGATAACTATATGACAAGATAGCCAGATGGCTAGATAGTAAATAATACAATATCTATATGATATTGAGACTCAGTAACATAATGTATTTTTGCCATCCCAGAAATTATTCTTTAAATTTATTACATACTTTGTATTTTAGTCTGAAAGGTAAGATGAATGAAATGGCCTATCTTTAAAATAACTGTCAAATAAATAATGCTATTTGTCTTTTGAAATCAGCAATGGAATATTAATTGCATGAACACTAATAAAATTATCTGACATTTAAGAAGTTTTAAATGGCTTCATAATTTACACTTTTAGTCTTTACCAAATAGGTGCTCAAATATCATCTGGTCCATAATTAGTATATAAAAGCCAATGAATCTTGTTATGCATAAATTTTTTATT
>SJXQ01002871.1:0-120223 GCA_006408695.1 Aepyceros melampus
TCCCTTCATTCTGTCTGGAGTTATCTCGCCACTGATCTCCAGTAGCATATTGGGTACCTACCAACCTGGGGAGTTTCTCCTTTGGTTGGAAATATTACAATTTCAGCTATTACTATTATTTAGTGAGATATTTTGGGATTAGAATTAAATTTTGTTATCTTTTAGCAAAGTCTGGCAATATGATTTTTTAGTAAAATATTACCTTATTCTTTAAAGACATTGTTGACTCTGAGGGAACAGCTACTGTTTCAGAGAAACTTGCCAGAATCTCCCTCCTTTTGACTTATTTCAGTGTTGTTTTGAGGCAGCTGTATTGCTAAATGCTTACTTAGAAAAGCCTATGCAAAGGGAAGGGACTGGAATTTACAGCTCAGGGCCTGTTAGTTTCAATCTGAATTGTGCACAAATATGAAGTAAAAGGAGAATGAATCTATTATCATGATATAGGTATTTTGGCCTCTTTCTCTCCTTTTAAGTGCACTTTCCAATAGCCATCTTTCCTCCTTCATCATTTAAATAATTGGCAAGCAGTGCAGCCCTTAACAGAAGGTGGGAGCTTATTTATGTCTCCTCTTTGTCTGTAAAGACAAAAGAGAAGAACAGATGAGATCAGATCAAGGAGTACTTTGTTTTATAATCTCTCTGGAGAAGTCTAGGAGTTTCCTCCCTCCATGCTCATATTTCTTGTTGTGAAGCACTAATGAAGACACTAATTAGTTGTTCAGTGGCATGGACTTCCCTTGGATATTTTCAAGACCTACTTCTTTCCATTATGAATATGCTTCTCTTGTATGTTTCTTGCTCCTTTTCCTAAATTCTGTCCATTAAATGGAAGACCAAAGCAACAGCAATCCTTCCTATTTTTTTTCCCAAATCCAGTGTAAGTCTAAAAGCTCATATTAAGTACACATCAAAGAAAATGTATTGCATTCAGGCAAACACTAAATTGACAACACATCAGGTAAAAACAAAAGGCCACTAACTGTGACAAAGCTCAAATATGAGAAGTCAAAGTCTTCCGAACATCTTACCTAGAATATCTATGTTCTTATTAGCATGTTTCAATGCTGAATGCAGAAAATGATATGCAGAATGTGCAGAAAGTTTTCCTTAATGATTAGAACCAAATCTATGATTCCCAAAAGCTCAATTTCTTGCTCATCCTTAAGTTAGAACTGCAATGAATGCCTCACTGATTTCCTTAGATTCACTGATTTCATTTATTCAAAAATACTTAGAAAGTGGTTCTTCTATTCAATATATTGTTATATGAACATCACAGTAGTTATAAGTTTACCAAATTCACTGAACTAAAGGACAAATTTATTGGACAACACAGTTGATATAAAAAATTACTTTGGAAGATTGGTTAAATGGATGCAACCTAGCAGTAGAAATCTTGATATGAAAAAATGTAAAAACTCACACAAGTACAAAATTTGAAACATCTTAGGATGTTAGTTTATTCCATATTCATTTTGAGTTGACAGTATGATGAACTGATTTGCAAACAAACAGCTAAAAATACAAAAGCAAAAATTAGTAGGACTTTAGGATGAAATCATAGAATTATAGAAGAATATGCTTCTATAAAGAGGACTTAACAGACTGGAATGAATCCTTGGAATAACAAATAGATAGTGAAGAGCTTAAGTAACATTTTGAAATAGGAACCTGTTCAGCTTGAAAAACTTAAGGCTTAGTTCCAACAGTTATTTTTCAATGTTGGAAATATTCTACATGGTTACAGAGATTATCTACCCATGAGTTTATTTATTCATGTGTTGGCTTATGATTTTATTTATTCAGGAACATTTATTACACAGGGCTTCCTCAGTGACTCATTGGTAAAGAATCCGCCTGTAATGCAGAAGCTGCAGGAGACATGGGTTCAATCCCTGGGTCAGGAAGATCCCCTGGAGGAAGGATGGCAACCGCCTCCAGTATTCTTGCCTGGAGAATCCTCAAGGACAGAGGAGCCTGACAGGCTAGAGTCCATAGGGTTACAAAGAGTCAGACACTACTGAAGTGACTTAGCACATTCTTGGCACATATAGTAAACAGTCTACATACATACTGTGTAATCATATGAAGTGAAGAATGAAAGAGAAGTGGTCCTTGGTTTATTGGGATTGCAGAATGAAAGGATAAGCACCATCAGCCAAAACAAACTCAAAGCATCCAGATTTCAGATCACTATAAAGAAAACTTTCTGTCAAACAGAACTGCCCTTAAATGGAATTAATTCCTCAGGACTCATGTTTCTCTTTCTGTTTTTGTTACTAGAGGGATCATGTGTACCAGATGGCCACTTGCTTGGAAATTTAAGCCCTGAGTGAAGTTCTATTCCAAGACTCTCTCTCTGTAACATTAATATATCTTGACTTTAGTTTCTTTATTTAAGGACAGTTTAGTCAGTTACAATGCAAAAGAAATGTTATGATGACAAAATAATCAAACTTTTTTTTCTTTTTTATGAGTAAGTTAAGGATGGGCTCCCCAGGTGACACAGTGGTAAAGAACCCTCCCGCTGACACAGAGGATGTGGTAGATGCCAATTGCATCCCTGGCTCAGAAAGAGTCCCTTCGAGAGGAAATGGCAACCCACTCCAGTATTCTCGCTTGGAGAACCCCATGGACACAGGAGCCTGGCAGGCTATCGCCCATAGGGTCACAAAGTGTCGAGCACAACTGAGCAAGCATGCATACAAGATTAGGATAAACACAATTGACATGGAATCCTGTTTTCAAAGCTTCCTGCTTATTCATGACACATCATTTCAGAGTTTTCAAAGTAATTATACCCACAAAGCTTCCAAATTATAAAGATTGATATTATATTCATTGATATTAAAAGAGGAAAATGAAGATGGGATAGGAAATTTCTATTGCAAGGAGATCCAACCAGTCCATTCTGAAGGAGATCAACCCTGGAATTTCTTTGGAAGGAATGATGCTAAAGCTGAAGCTCCAGTACTTTGGCCACCTCATGCGAAGAGTTGACTCTTTGGAAAAGACCCTGATGCTGGCAGGGATTGGGGGCAGGAGGAGAAGGGGACGACCGAGATGAGATGGCTGGATGGCATCATGGACTCAATGGACGTGAGTCTGGGTGAACTCCGGGAGTTGGTGATGGACAGGGAGGCCTGGCGTGCTGCGATTCATGGGGTCGCACAGAGTCGGACACGACTGAGCGACTGAACGGAACGGAGCAAGTGGCATCTATGGAGGGGAGGTAGGGGGTTATTGAAATGAGGATTACAAGACCCAACCCAGTTTTGGTTAAGATATAAACAGTTTATATATAACTATGGAGAAGTCTAATGGTGGATAGTGATTACAGGAATACATGTCTTCACTCTTTCAACCTTTCATCAAATACCTGCTTTTGTCTCACTCTACCTCTTAGTTCTTTCTGTTTTCAGGCAGCCTGTCTATATGTAGCAGCAAAGACACCCTCTAGTAAATCCAGGCTAATAATGTCCAAGAGACTTGCAATATTTAATTGGAGGAATCCTTCTTCCATGTAATATTCTTATTGATTCTCCTGACATGTTTCTTATTGGCCCTCCTTGGGTCATTTATACACTTATATGCCCAGCCTTAAGATGGAGATTGTGGTCAATGTGGGAATATGTTCAATAGTCTCATACTGTGGGAGAGGAACAATTCCCTCAATAGAATTATTGCTCAGTAGACAAAAGCATGCTGGAGGACCACTAGAAATACTGTCTCACTGGCTTTATTGTTTGGAGTCTATGTGATGGAACTGAATAAAGATAATATCAACAACAAACTGTCTTCAGCAGTGGAGAAGTTTTACATGATAATTAGTGCAAGTCTTATACTCCTCCGATATCTAAAAACAAGTAAGGATACAAAGGCATCTCAGCATTACAAGCCAAATAGGTGTGTTATCAAATCACAAAAACGTGATCTTACAACTTTTTCTCAGTATCTTTCTCTATCCTAACAGATTTCTACCTACATGAATTAGACCTTAAGCATATCACTTGCAACCCTGTGCTTAACCTGCTCAGGTATTGAATGACAATGCTTCATATTTATTAAGCTTTTTTTCATGTAAAATAGTATGTAATCTTCATACCATCCTCCTGAAGAAGATAGGCTTTATCCTCATTCTGTAGATGGAGAATTGGAAGGCTTTCAAATGGCTCCAAAATCACTAGCTAGTTGAAAGCTAAGTACAGTAACTCTAACTAGCACTTCAATATTCTATCTGCCAAACCCAGAAGGCAAAATGTTATGAAGTTTCCTCTTTGATTCATTGCAATTCAATTCAGCTCAATTTGATTTGCTAAGCAGTATTAAGAACCTACAATGTGCTCAGTGTCATCCTGAATACTCTGAGCAGTGCAGAGGATGCATAAGGCAAAATTCTTTAACCTTAGGTGTTTCATATTTTAATCCCAAATATAACACACAAGCTCAACGAATAGCTGCATAACAATTTAAGTTAATATGTATTCACATTCTTTACTGCCAAAAAGTGATGAAGATAATAGGTGCAATTTTACTTAAGATACGATATACAAAGTTTACAATGATTCATTCATATACTGAGAGTCATCCATAATACAATTTTAAAATTTGTTTTTGTAATTCATCTACTCTCAATCAATTTTTGCATACCTACAGTAAACCAGCCAAGAGCTTAAGTGCTGCATGCATAATAGTGACTAAAATATATTGCTCTGACCCTCACAAAATTACATTTTACAGAAGGAGAGAGATTCATGAACATGTATACTGATGAACAATACAATTTTTTGCATGTGGTCTGAAGAGGAAGTCCAGCCTCCAGAGATAGTATAACAGGGAATCTGGCTGGGTTTGGAGAAGGGGATTAAGAAGATTAAGGCATTTAAACTGAAAGTTGAAGAATGAGTTAAGCTTGTCAGATAAGGATTGAGGTGAAGAACATCCCTGGAAGAAGGAAGAATCATCTCAGAGTCTAGCTTAGAACAGGCAAATAAAACAAAGACACATATTTAGATACACAATGATGTGGTTTCTTTTAACTAGTCCTTTAGATTGCTGAGGCAAACAAATTTGGCATTGAGTTGGTTCAGATTAGTGGGTGTTCAGGACTACCCTTCTAATATCAATACAAAGGGAAGCTCAGAGGGAAAAGACAGATAATTGTAGCAAGAATTCTTGGGTAAGTTTGGGTTAGAGTTCTGGAAATAAGCATAAAAGGAATTAAGATTGCCCAGAAAGTTGTGCTCTAGCAAAGGGCTTTGAAGTTACTCATGAATATTTTAGACTTAAGTCATTGAATAATAGAAATTCATTATAGGATGTTTAAGTACCTTTTCTGTTTAATGGTGTATCTCATTAAAAACCTCAGTGAATTTAAAAGCAAATCTCATGATTTTGTGTTTTCCCTTCAAGACTTAAAAATATTTCTCTATACAAAACAGGTGTTCAGATAAATCTTATGGCTTGAGTAAAGCAATAATTTCAATAGATAACTTTAGAAAAATCAGTCAAAATAATTATGATGTTTGAAGTAGGTATATGCTTTCAAGAAATCCTATATTGATTCCCACCTGTTTGTGGGACTTCTCTAAGGGTCCAGTGGTTAGGACTCCATGCTTTCACTACCAAGGGCCCAAGTTCAATTACTGATTGGGGAAGTAAGATCCTACAAGCTGTGTGGCAAGGACGAAAAAAAGAAACATTGCAATAGTTTTTCATTATTTGCTCCTTTCGCCTTCATAGCATCTTGTGAATTAGATCATGCATCCCTCTGCAGCAAAGTTCCAGTGTCTGTGATTGCTCCTGTGTTGTGAACCTAGGCAGTGATTATTCTTAATTCATTTGTATACACAGTACCTGTCAAATATATGACATAAAATAAGTGCTTTATATTTATTGAGTGGCATAATAAACCCATAAATGAGCAAATGAATGAGCCAATCATCTTGGATTATCAGTTGGCTAAAATTGATTTGGAAGAAAGGAAGCAGCACACTACACAACACACAGTAGTCACTCAAGAGTTGTGTCCTGAATAAAGCTGCACTGAAAAGTGTTGATGGGAATTGACAAGACACTGCTGCTGCTGCTAAGTTGCTTCAGTCGTGTCCGACTCTGTGCGACCCCATAATGGCAGCCCACCAGGCTCCGCTGTCCCTGGGATTCTCCAGGCAAGAACACTGGAGTGGGGTGTCATTTCCTTCTCCAATGCGTGAATCCCATGGACAGAGGAGCCTGGCAGGCTATAGTCCATGGGGTCACAAAGGGTCGGACATAACTGAAGCGACTGAGTACGAACGCGAGTGTGTTTCTACAACAAGAATCACTTGAGACATTTCTTAAAAGTTCATGTTTACTGAGGCCAACCTGTAAAGGTTCAGTTCAATAGATTCAATAAGAAATACCAGTACTTCTATTGCAGGTGGCCTACAACCACATTTAGAGAAATTCTGCATTAGACATAAATAGTAGCGTCATTCACTCTGTTTGAGAAATTGAAAGGAAAATAATTTTCTTCCATTTGAGTTGGTAAAGGAGCATTTCAAACCACTCAAATCTTCTGCTCTTTAATAACAAAAATTGGTTAAAAAAGAAACAACATATGATGCTAATTTCTCCCTTTGATTCTTGACCTAAAGAAAAGCAGTGCAAATTGTAAGCTGACTCTCAGTATTATTCATCATTTAAACACCTTTTACCAAGCATTTAGAGTATATTTCAGCAGTTGAAAAACTAATGTTCTACACAGAAACCCTGCTGGAGCTTTCCTCCTATCTATGGCTTCATGCCCAATTACATTCTTAACACCAGGCAGGAAGGTGACCAAAGAAACTAGGTCATGGAACCACTATGAACAAGGCCAAATGTATACCTAGAATGACCACTTTGTAATAGCGATTCTGCTATTTTCCTTTGCAATGGAATAGAAAATAGAGCCATACGCAAAAGGACTGCTGGTATATTTGGAATTCATTCCCACATTTCCTAGGAAGAACTGTTTCCCCTGCTCCAGGCTTATTTGAGTGGGATTTCTGTGTTCTCATATGGTCCTGGGATCCTGAAAATAATAAATTTCAATAGAAATGGACATTCAAACCAGCTAGGATCTTCAGAGGCATGTGTTGGAAGTCTTGAGCTAAGAATAGAGAAATCATTCCCACCCCATGTCTAGTAGTGGGATGGCCACGCTGCAACAGTTTTCTGCATTGGCTTCATCAAAGAAAACCAAGAGAGAGTGTGTGCAGGTGTTGGGGAGGGAGGTGAAGGAAAGCAATGGAGGGGAGAGGCAAGAGGAGAACTCACTAGCAGTCTAGTCCCTTGTTCTTGGTGTCTTGGAAACTGTTTACCTTTAATGTGCCTATACGCACTTTATAAGAACTCTCCCAATTGGTATAAATCAATTGGATTTGGGTTTTTTAAGAAACAGATCTTGATTTTTAGAGCAGGTTTAGTTTGACAGCAAAGTTGAACGGACAATAGAGAAATTTCCCATAAACCCTCTGCTTTAAACCTGCAGAGCCTACACCATTATCAACATTCCCCACCACAGTGGTGCATTTGTTATAATTGATAAACCTGGGTTGACACATCATTATCTCCCCAGATCCAAAGTTTACATTAGGGTTCACTCTTGGTTTTGTCCATTCTGTGAACTTGAACAACTGTATAATGCCTTGTATCCACTGCTGTAGTATCATATGGAGTGGTTTCATTGCCCTTAAAATCTGTCTTTACAACCAAGGATTTCTAACAAAGTTGGATGTGGGATTATTTATTAGTGACTCCATTAAATTTTCTGGAGTTGTAAATGGCAACCCGCTTCAGTGTTCTTGCCTGGAAACTTTCATGACTGAGGAGTCTGGTGGGCTACGGTCCATGGGATCACAGAGTTGGACGTGACTAAGCACTCACGCACACCATTAATTTATGGAGAGTTAACATTGGAGGAATAACTTCTGATGTTAACTAATGTAAAGTTTGACATAGCCGTGCATTACATTAAAAGACAAACTCCTTAAATGGAAAGAAAAAAAGGGAGAGAGAAAAAAAAC
This sequence comes from Aepyceros melampus, assembly GCA_006408695.1. Taxonomy (NCBI): domain Eukaryota; kingdom Metazoa; phylum Chordata; class Mammalia; order Artiodactyla; family Bovidae; genus Aepyceros; species Aepyceros melampus. The sequence goes on from SJXQ01002871.1 coordinate 8,055, forward strand.
TTTTCTTTTGCTTTCTGCCCACACTTCCATCTCAAAGGTAAATGTTTAAAAAACACAGCATGTATAGAGGCTTTGGATGTGGTAAACAGTATATCACTTTAAAATCTCATTTTCTTAAATATTTTCTATTACACTTCACTAATCAAAAATTATGTTTTTAATTCTATGACTTTTGATTAAGGGATATTTAAAGTGTCTCCTTATGTTGCAGAGATATTTTGCTCAAATCTTGTTTGAGTTATGGATATGTTATTAAGTTATTCATGTTTTCCTGTCTTAGTAACAAATGGCCCCAAATGTTTTTTTAACAGTCATAAATAATCTGTTTGCTTAAATGCCCAAACTCTTGCAAAATTCAGTCCCTCAAATTTCATTGTCTTAAATTTAAAACTCACCCATGCAATTATCTGAAGTTCATACATCATCGTTGATGATGTTCTGGCTCCCCTGCCACTTGGTGAGTGATGATTACCAACTTCTCATTGTCTTTCTGCTTTTATTTCTGTTTATATTTTTTCCTTTAGTTTTGAGTTTGCTATTTTTTTCATACATTCCTGTAAATTGTTTAACTTTTTCTTAACTTTGAAGCTTGATCTTATGTTCTGTTTTGACTTTTTGCTTCTGCGATCTAACCCTTTCTAAACACTATTTTCAAAGTTTAGAAAGAAAGAACATGTTAGAAAACATATATAAACCAAGAGAAGAAGCATGCCAGATTATTTCTGATATTTTAGAAAAAAAGAACTCAATTTTTCTGAAGTCTTCAGGAAATAAACACAAAATACAGAATAACTGGAGAAAATGGGAAGGATAATTCTAGCATCAAAGTTTCTTAAGGAACAGAGGATTTAGACTTGTTTCTCTCCTTTCAGAATTCAGCAGCTGATGGAGATGCTATGTTAGAAAAAGATGAGCAGTGATTTCAAGTGGTGTGGAAGCCTCACAGGTAAGGCTTGAAGATCCATCAGGAAGTTTTACTGTCCTGATTTGGAACACATTACTGTTTTGCACAAAGTGAACACAGGTTCTTCAAACCTAATAAAATGAAAAAGTGAGACATATCTAAGACAGTTTTCTACTACTATAATATTAGAAGAGGATTGAGAGATTTTCTCAAGTAAAACACTATCTGTGAACATGTTTTTCTTTAGAATGAAAAAACAGTGAAATAAATGTTTTTATTATTACTTTTTAGATTCTATGTCTGTCAGTTTCTTACTTACATTAGTCTCTAGATATTCTTCTGTTCAAATCCAGAACACTAAAATTTTACAAGTTTTCTAAGCTTTTGAGAAAAATAATATTTCATTGCTTGTTGACTTTGAACTGCTGTTTATTAAGTATTGTCTAAGTGAAGACATTACATAATATTTTATAACTTTATGATAAGAATCTATAATTATCTTTATTTTTGTTATGAAGATTTCAACACTTTCTGAAATTGTTTAAGTATATCTCAGCTTCTGAAAACAGAGAAAGCCCATTTGAATACTAATCTTTCTACTAGCTTGTGTGCTCTTTGAAGGCAGATTCTAAATTTTACATCCTCAGGGCCTCTCATTTGTTAAGTGAATGAAAAAATAATGATGCATATTTAAAGTAGAGAGTTATGTTCTCTTGATTCATAGTCTTTCTGTTTTCCTTGCTGCTGCTGCTGCTGCTGCTGCTGGTAGATCAATTACTAGCAGGGTTTTTTTCCCAAAAGTTTATCAACCAAATGACATTTGGACTGGCATTTCTTTATAAGTATACTTATTTTGAATGAATTATGTATGTAAAACATTTAGGACAGCCTTGTCTCAGTGTAAAGATTTTCGTTTTCTTTTGCTATTATTATTATTGCAAAATATCTCTGATTTAAATTTATATAAATGCTGCTAATATCCATTAAGAAATAAGAAGCAAAAAAAAAAATCTTTAGGAAAGAATAAAACCATTCAATTGACTCTTAGAGCTATTTTTCTCTTGTGAGAGCACCCTTTCTAATTCATATCATAGATTATGAATTTATTCATGCCTATTTGATTAAAGAATCATCCCTTTCTGTTTCTGAACATGACAAATGGCTCCTGTTCTTTTGAAAGGTGACAGTGCAACATTAGTTTGATTTTTCTGTAGGGCCATAATGATCTTTGCTAATGGCCTGAAGCAATAGATCCGAATGAAAATTAAAATGTTTACTATCCTTACTCTGTATTATGTAAGAGTTCCTCGGAGAACATCATTTTCATTATCAGGGATGATTTGTCCTGTGTGATTTATTTTGCTGTGAAATTCAGAGGACAGACACATTTTTGACTTTATATACAGTTTCATCTCTTATGAGGCAACAAGAAGCACAATAACCTTTCAGGAAACATTGAAAGCAGACGCTTATCACATGAAACAGTTTGAACTATTCAACATTCACAGCTAATTCTGTCATGCTTTGCTAAAATAGTGCAGCATTTAAATACTGAAGAAGCAATATACTGATAATGAAACCATTTCCAGGCAAAGAACTTAGAACAGGTATTTAGTCTGGATAGTTTTCATTGTAAATGTCTGTGAGTCCTAAAGACATTTCAGGCTAATGCAATGCAAAGAACTGCATCTGGAGGGAAAGGTATACGTCTCTTTTAATCAAAATGTATTACTAGACCAACAAAGGGTTGTTTTTCCATTTAAGGGAAAACAACCCTTTAGTGGTCTATTAATACATATATGTAATTAATTCAATTTCAAATGTTATTTGCCTAACCCAAAGTTATGAAATGACTTGTATATGCCAGGCATTTCCTTATTACTAGAAGATTCTGGGGTAGTAAATGGGCAGGTTCAGTGTGTTAGCATCTTATAGCCCACAAATGAATATTTGCAATAAAAATTAAAGTGTCAGTTCTGATCACAGTTGAATATTTTACTAACTGCAACAAAAATTAGTTTTTGATTTACAATACTTTCTTGTTTCTTGCTTTGTTTTGTGTGGTTTTCGGTTGTTGTGTATAAGTGTCTAATATGTACGTCATGTGCTATTATTATAAATTCACGAGACAGAAAGGATAAGAAGAGACAGCTCAGATTTAAAATGAATCAACTCTTGCTTATCAAGGTGATAGGAGGCCACCAATCGTACTGTAACCAAATCATGAAAAACATTGGTTTAAGAGTTTTTTTTACATTTTCCAGTAAATTTTTAATTTCTTTTTCTTGCTGTTGCTCTCTCTCTTTCTTTGGTAAATAATTTTTTTTAAATGATTATTATAGTGTAGTTTACCAATTGTTTCTTTGTGATAAATCTTTAGGGCGATGGTTGACTGGGGTCACACACACCCTACCCTAGTCCTGCTATAGTGGGGAGCTGGGGAGACAAACACTTAACATTTCTAAACTGTGGTTTCCTTAACTGTGCACACAGATAATCATAGTACCTATCTGCTATTATGAGAATTAAATGAGATCATGCTCTTAATACAGCAGAAACAGTCAGTACATATTTTTATCTAAAATATTTGATTGTAAAGTTGTACAGTTGCAAAGTGAATTTTAGGAAAAGGTATTTTTCACTGGTGTCAAACTGGCAGTATAAGATCTATTAGTGATCAAAGAGATTTGAAGTTTGCCCTTAAGAGAGTTATATTTTATTCTGTGAATGAGATACCAGTGGGTGAGTGTAGGTAAAGCCAGGAAGGAAATCTACTTTTACTCAGAGCTTAAGCTCCTCAGGAAGTATTTACTCAGCTATCCACTATAATTTCTTCCCAGAGATGAAACATGGACTCACAAATCACCTGTTTTCCCCCAGAGCTGTTCTCTTTTTATGTAGGTGACATTTTTCACCTCTCATTTGCAAGTCCACCTGAAATGGGTTGTTTATGGCCAGTGAGGGAGGACGTGCGAGAAATGCAATAGAACTTGGATTCTGTTTCATTTCTTTTGAGCATTATGGGATCACACATGGAGGAAATTTGAAATTAATGTCTGAGAGCTGCATTTCTGAACAGCTGCATTACTGTCCAGTAAGTGTGTATTATAGAGAAAGGATAAAAGTAAAAGATTTGTTTCTATGTATAAAAGTATAACATAGTTTTCTATTTTTATGTCAAATTGACCTCAAAATTCTCCTCACGGAATATCAGAAAAACTTTAACAAAATTTCATCTGCAACCCAACAATTTGGTAAATATTAGGGATGTCTTCCAAGTTACTTCTGATAAATTCTCACTCTGAAGAATGGAGAGGCATTGGTTTTTCTTATATGTTTTTCTTATATGTTTCTGAATCCCACCTATGGCTGCCTTAAGAGCTGGTTTGGGTTGTTTTTTTCTTCAGACATGCCTTTGAGTCCTTTGATACTTGAACTCTGAATCTACAGAAATGATCAGATTGAACATGTACTTGTATTTAAAAATTCCACGTGTAGGAATTATGCATTTCTGTAAATAGCTTTCAATTTTAGGTCCATCAAGTAAGACGGATTTGGGCACATGGGTCAGTGGGCTGCTAACAGAGACTGTGACCTCATGGTTCAGGAACTATGAAAAGTAATACATTTTGTTATATTCCCTGGTGGCTCAGTTGGTAAAGAATCCACCTGCAATGTAGGAGACCCAGGTTCAACCCCTGCGTGAGGAAGATCCCTTGGAGAAGGAAATAGCTACCCACTCCTGTATCCTTGAACAGAAAATCTCATAGACAAAAGGCCCAGTGGCCTGTAGTCCATGGGGTTGCAGAGAGTCGGACATGATTTAGCAACTAAACAACCACCACTGTAGACATTAAAGATCCAAGAACCTTCACTCAGGTTTGTACTAGGCTGCCAACACCACATACTTGAGATTATGAAGAATATCTGACAGTTGTAGAGTTCTTTCACTGTGACCTTGCGGATATGAAATTAGTTCACCTTTATCTATAGTAGGTGATTCAATCAACTTGTGAAAGTAAGCAGTAGTATTTTATTGGTGGTCAGATACTAGGATTTCTAGACTGCATTTATATTCCTAGGAAAAATGACTGAACAGAAGAGTGCTTATTTGATAGATTAGGTTAACATTTAAACTGGTACATGCATTAAGAGTTTAAAATGGTATCTAAGCTATGATGTACCAGTGACACATGTCTGCCTCTGTGTGATTCTCACAGTGCTATAATGGTCTGATTCTAGTGTGACAGGATGGTGCTACCCATTGTCAGTAAATTTGAAGTCCTGACTTGCATCCATTTGCCAATACCAAAGCTATACTTGTTGCATTAAACTTTGTTGGTTGGGCATATGGGACATGTCAGTTAGAGGTAAATCCTCTACGGTGAATTGAATAGACAGCTGTCAGTTTCTTAGGCTTTAAAACCAGCTAGGGAGAGGCATCTAGAACAATTTAATTCTCATAAAATTTTTACCAGTCCTTACTTTTATGCCTATTTATCTATCCATCCATCTATCTGTCATCTGTCTTTTCCTCTCTGAGAAATTTGTATGCATGCATGGGGTATGGATATATATCTCAAAGACACCTGGAGATACAAAATTAATCATTCATTTGTTAGGTGGGTTATAAAATTGAACTGAAGCTGCAATACAGTATTGTAGAAAAAATATAACTGTGGGATATAAAAATCTGCTCTCCCTTTTCTAAGTCCCTCTCATTCATTAAACATAAAAGAAAAATCAAAATTTCCTATCCTGTTTAAGCCTTAGTCCAATCCAATAATTTAAATAGTATCTTCAGGTAAAGGGTTTCCCTGGTGGCTCAGTGGTAAAGAATCTGCCTATGATGCAGGAGAACTTGAATTTCCTTGAAATTCAAGTTCAGTCCTAAGTCAGAAAGATCCTCTGGAGGAGAGCATGGCAAGCCACTCCAGTACTCTTGCCTGGAGAATTCCACAGACAGAGGAGCCTGATGGGCTACAGTCCATGGGGTCACAAGGAGTGGGACACAGCTGAAGCGACTGGGCACACACATACATTTTCAGATAATATCATCCTCTTAAAATTTTTCATAGGTATTCTGCAACAACATTTGCCTTTTTGAAGTCCTGTATGGGGTTGGGTGATTGTAGCATGGAAGAGATGAGTCACTGGGTGGAGTGACCCCTCACTCCTCTATCTCCAGGAGAGGTTTTTTGCTTACTTTATGGCTGGACAGTAGTCTGGGCACTGTAGCTGAAGCCTCCTCCTCTTCTGGTCTTTTGGCTTGATGATAATCCTGAGGCATTATCTGGTTCAGCAAATTTCATTTAATCTCCAGTTGAGATTGGAGACTCCTTGAATGTTTTTACAATGAACTTTGTTCAGCCCTGATGTGAGTGATCTGCACTGTAGCTCTCGATACACACCCCTTTCCTTCTATTGTTAAGTCCTATGCCCTGTTTCTCCACTGTTTCTGGAAACTGTCTAGTCAGATAGCCCAGACAGTGACCCAGGAAGATAAAAATTCAGGTGTCAGTCTGCATGCAACTACCAGACTGCAGTAACTAAGTTGATAGGTCTGTACTCCCCTGGGTGAAGAGGCAGTCTGAAATACAATGTCTTTGAAGATATATAGGTTTGAAAGTAGATGGGATAAAATGAGGATAGCAAAAGGTCTCATCATTTTTGTTCTTCATATTACCCATACGTACCCAATACAACTCACTATCATTTAGTCAAAGTCTTGAAATAGTAACACTGGGATACAAATTAAGAGCCATTTAATTCCTCTCTCTCTCTCTCTCTCTCTCTCTTTTCTGTTTCTCATGCACAAGTCAAAGGGGATTTTTATATTTGGAGATTTCTTTAGAGAGAATTCCATGAACATGGATCTCCCAGGCATGATTGTTTAAATACTAATGAAGAAACAAAATTATTTAGAAAATTTTCTTCTAAAGGCACTTATCTGTCATGCATAGTACTGTAATTGGCATTGGTGAAACAGTACTATTGTAAATAAGAGGCCCTCACTTTGCTAATTACTCTAGTCATAAATTTTCAGATTGACTCTTTGGAAGACTTAGAATATTTAATAAGGACTTGGAGTTAGTCTCCTCACATCTTAATTTTAATTACCAGGAGTACCTTAGAGTAAATGAATAATGATGGGAAGACTAATTTTCTCATCTTGTTTTTGTTGTTCAGTTGATAGGTCATCTCCGATTCTTTGCAGCCCCATGGACTGTAACACACCAGATTCCTCCCAGAGGTTGCTCAGATTCATGTCCTTTGAGTCAGTGATTCTATCTAATCATCTTATCCTCTGCGGCCCGCTTCTCCTGTTGCCTTCAATATTTCCCATCATCAGAGTCTTTTCCATTAAGTCAGTCTTCCCATCAACTAGTCAAAAGTATTGGAGCTTCATTTTCAGCATCAGTCCTTCCAATGGATATCCAGGGTTGATTTCCTTTAGGATTGACTGGTTTGATCTCCTTGCAGTCCAAGAGATTCTCCAGAGTATTCTGTTGGCCAAAGCACTTAGGCAAACAGAGACATTTTTATTACTATAAAATTTTATTTTATTTTATAAATATGACATAAATATTTATTATAAAATTTATTATACAAATATATATTTATACAAATATAAATTTTATTATATAAATAAAATAATATAAATTATTATGTTATTGTTTTTATTAGGAAGGGCATGCTACTAGAGTTCACCTCCCAGTGTGCATGTGCTCAGTCGCTCAGTCACGCTCAACTCTTTTCAACCCCATGGACTGTAGCCCGCCTGCCAGGCTTCTCTGTTCAGAGAATTGCCCTGGCAAGAATACCAGAATGGATTGCCATTCCCTTCTCCAGGGGATATTCCCGACCCAGTGGTCAAACTCTGCTTCTTGCATTGGTAGGTGGATTTTTTACCACTGCATCAGAAACTCTCAGTAGCCTGAGGCAAGTGTCAGACTGCTCTTTGGGAGAAGTTAATTCTTCACTACACAGCAGGATCTTTTTATAAATAAATCCACAGACGTGTATGCAGGTCTGCATTTGAAATCAGGCCTATACTTGTAAACACACCTGAACTTGTACACAAGTCTGCTCTTGTCTTCAGGAGTCTAAAGTTAAATTTCTAGTTAACCTTTAACTTCTCCTACATTTGTTTCTCTTTGAAAAGAGTATTCCTCAACATCATTTGTTTAAAAAGGCTCATTTTGTTCATCTAACAACATATTTGTAAAATCATCTTAAATTTTAATTTCTGTCAGTGCATTTAACTAAACACAGACATCTTTAAAGTAGTTTAAATTTAGGATGTTTTATGAATGTAGTTTCTTGCAAAATTATGAACTTGAAGGCAGGTATTATTTGCCTTTTTAAATTTTTGATTTCTAAGATTCTCAAAATATGTGTTTCATATTCTTGTTACTAGTAACCATTTATTTGAGTGTAAGTGAATGCAATCAAGTATCAGGAGGATTATATTACAGCCTATACAATGCATCAGGATATAACAACGATGCTCAAAGAACTTTCATTGTTCAAATTAACCAAATGATTTTAGTGATCTATAAGTCCCAACAAAATGGGAATCAAATTGGTGATAAACAGTGCCAACCCTTATCACCACAAAGGCATCACTACCATCCTAAATATGACAACACTTTGTATTATTTAATGGTGCGATACAGCTACTTCCAATAAAGCTGGGAAACACTTTCAGGATGTTGTCACTATTCTATCTGATATATTATTTAAGTACTTGGAATTTTAGCTTTGGTTGACACTGTCTCCAGCACATTAAGATGTCTTGCCAGGAGTCAAATTCATGTGAGGATATTTCAAAGAAAGGCTTAGCATATCTAAGGAGGAGGCATTTGAGAGCTCAGTGGAGAAGTTTGTCCCTAGATTTTAATCCTCTGGAGAGAATTACTCTAAGTGGAAATTGGAAGGTCTTGTCCCCAGGGACCCTTGAGTTACTTTTGTCATCGGAACCTTGCACTGAGTAGTGATATGTGAGTCAAGGTAGGGCAGAAACTTTTATCTGTTTTATGAGGATTCAGTATGGATTCTAAGCAGCAGGGAATGAATGTGGAGCTGCTCTAGTATACTGAGGGTTCATGGCAGCAGCAGCAGGAGATTGTGTGCTGTGGTTAGTTGCTCAGTCATGTCTGACTCCTTGTGACCCCATGGACTGTAGCCCATCAGGCTCCTCCGTCTATGGGATTCTCTAGGCAAGAATACTGGTGTGGCTTGCCATGCTCTCCTCCAGAGGATCTTCTCAACCTAGGGACTGAACCTAGGTCTCCTACATTGCAGGAGGATTCTTTACTGTCTGAGCTACCAGGGAAGCCATTCTTTAAGGGAAGAGATCAGAATCATCCAGGGGATGGCTCAGGGCAAAGGTGAACTCTATCAAGATGTTCCTCTTTAAATATTCTGTTGATGAGATTTTGGGTTATTTTTTTCTAGCTTGTATTGCTTGCAAAAATGTCACAGGTACAGTCTACTATTTCAAAAATTATATCAGATTTATGGACATTTTTTATGCAAAGGCAGGTCACCAAAAAAATCATTAGTAATGCTAAATATTAGTAGCTCATTGCTACCCTTTTTAGGCTATTCTGGTTGGTATAAGAATTGGATTGATGTGAGACAAATTAACAGGAAAAAGTCACATTTAATTATGTCTGTATAGAGGACCAAGAACAAATTAGGCAGTTGGGGCTTATATGCTGTCTGAGAAAAGGTAGGGGTTTGGGCCTTCATAAGGGTGGAAGGTTATTTGTATGGAGATGGAAAAGCAAATGTTTGATACAAACTTTGAAATGCTATGTCGATATAATGGGAAGCAAAGCCAACTTCAGCCTCCAGGCTCTTCTGAATCCCCCTACAATACCTGATCCATATTTTTTATATTAATAGATACCTCTGGTGATAGTGCTTTTCCTGGAGCAAGCCCATTATCTAACTACTTTTAGGCAATTAAGGGAAAAGTAAAAAGAAAGACTTCCTGAATCTTCTGTTTCTTAAAAGTAATTAGCGAGATACATTTTGGGGTGACAAAGTTTGCTCCCCAATAAAGACTTGTAATGGGCTAATAATGAGCTTGGTATAGGGAAGGAGGCAATTGCTATGATACTCAGAGTTCTTCAGAGAAATGGAACCAATGGGATATATAGAGAGCTATAAGAGTAGATGTATTAAGGGAATTGGCTCACATGATTATGGAGGCTGAAAAGTCCCACCATCTACCATCTGCAAACAATAGAATCAGGAAAGCTGGTGGCATAATTCACTCTGAATTCTAGGCCTGAGAACTAGGTGGGGTGCTGGTGTAAGTTCCACAGTCCAAAGGCCCTAGAAATAGGAGGTCTGAGTTTAGATTCAAGGGCAGAACAAGGGGATACCCCAACTAAAGAAGAGAGAGAAAGAATTTGCTTTCTTCTGCTTTTTGTTCTATGCAGGCCCTCAAGGGATTAGATGATAAGGATCTTATTTATTTAGTCAATTAATTCAAATGCTAACTTCTTCCAAAACAGACACATTCAGAAATAATGTCTTACCAGCCATCTGGACATTCCCTTAGCCTAATCAAGTTGACACATAAAGTTAATTCTCACAGCTTCTTATCCCTTAGTTCCTAAATTCCATCTTTACTCCATTCTCTTTATGTTATTTCTGATCTTTCAGCTCAAGAATTTTGAATTGGTAAATGCTGTACCAATTCTTCGGAGAAGGAAGTGGCACCCCACTCCAGTACTCTTGCCTGGAAACTCCCATGGATGGAGAAGCCTGTTAGGCTGCAGTCCATGGGGTCACTGAGAGTTGGACACGACTCAGTGACTTCACTTTCACTTTTCACTTTCATGCATTGGAGAAGGAAATGGCAACCCACTTCAGTGTTCTTGCCTGGAGAATCCCAGGGACAGGGGAGCCTGGTGGGCTGCCGTCTATGGGGTTGCACAGAGTCGGACACTACTGAAGCGACTTAGCAGCAGCAGCAGCAGTATCAATTCTTTAAGTTAAATTCAGAAAATATGTTTTGGTACTATATTTTGCCTGTTTGTTCACATAGTGCCTTTTTATAGTTGGGATACATTATTATTTAAACATTTGTGAATTAATCCGTGGGTATATCTAGCATGTATAACACTATATCTGTGGAGGCATACATTCTGAATTCCAGTGAAATATCATATACAGCTAAGGAGGCAGAATAATGATCTCCCAATGATGTCCACAGCATAATTCCCCAAATCTTTAAATATATTATTTCATGTAACTAAAAGGACTTTGTAGATGTGATTAAGACTTCCCAGGTGGTGCTATCAGTAGAGAACTCAACTGCCAATGCAGAAGACAGAAGAGAAATGGGTTTGAACCCTGGTTTGGGAAGATCCCATGGAGGAGGAAATGGCAACCCACTCCAGCATTCTTGCCTGGAGAATCCCCATGGACAGAGGAGCCTGTGGGCTACAGTCCATGGAGTTGCAGGGTCAGACATAACTGAGGCTCCTTAGCATGCAAATCTAATAAAAAGTCTCTGGAAGTGAAAAGCCTTTCCCAGCCTAGTCAGAGGCTGTGGTCAGAGGAAGATGTGATAATGGAAGAATGTCAAACAGATTGAATGCGAGACTTTCCTGAGAGGCCAGTCATTAAGACTGCACACTTAAAATTCAGGGGGCGTGAGTACGATCCCTGGTGGGAAAACTATGATCCCACATGCAAAGTGGTGTGGCCTAAAAAAAAAAAAAAAAAAAGATGAAATGTTCTTGGTTTGAGGGTAAATTAGGGACCCACACCACAAGCCAAAGACTGTGGGTGGTAACTAAAAACTACAGGAGACCAGGAAACAGATTCTCCCCTAGAGCCTCCAGAAGAGAACACAGCCCTTTCCAACACCTTGATTTTAGCCCATTTTTTTACTTTTGGCCTCCAGAACTACAAGGAAATGATTTTATATTGTTTTAAGCCACCAAATTTATTGTAATTTGTCTTTTTAAATAAAGAAACAATTTATAGAACATATCCAATTAGTAAGTTGGAGACTGCTTGCATTAATTACTTTCTTGAGGTTTGAAAATACAGTATTTTTAACAAAGTTTCAGTCCCCAACCTATGCAGAGATTGTTATTGTTCAGTCGCAAATTCGTGTCCTGCTCTTTGCGACACCAGGCTTCCCTGTCCTTCAACTATCTCCCAGAGTTTACTTAAACTCATGTCTGTTGAGTCAGTGATATTATCTAACCATCTCATCTTCTGTTGCCCCCTTCTCCTGTCCTCAATCTTTTCCAGAATCAGGGCCTTTTCCAATAAATTGACTCCGCATCAGGTGGTCTAAGTATGGAGGTTCAGCATCAGAGGTCCAATGAATGTTTAGGATTGATTTTCTTTAGGAGAGAAAGATTGAGGGCAAGAGGAGAAGGGAGAGACAGAGGATAAGACGGTTACATGGCATCACTGACATGATCAATGGACATGAGTTTAAGCAACTCCAGGTGATAACAAAGGGCTGAGAAGCCTGGTGTGCTGCAGTCCATGGGGTTACAGAGAGTTGGATATGACTTAGCAACTGAAGAACAACAACACAAAGGCTTTAGCATAGTCAATGAAGCAGAAGCAGATGCTTTTCTGGAATTCCTTTGCTTTTCCTAAGATCCAACATATGTTGGCAATTTGATCTCTGGTTTCTCTGCCTTTTCTAAACCCAGCTTGTACATCCGGAAGTTCTTGATTCACGTACTGCTGAAGCTTAGGTTGAAGAACTTTGAGCATTACCTTGCTAGCATGTGAAATGAGTGCAATTGTACATGTGCACAGACACACCTGCAAACATACGTGCAAGCATGGGCATTCTCTTATTTTGTGAATCTGTTTACGCACAATGCTTAGAGTTTAATATATTTTCTCTTATTTAGTGGTCAACTCCATTTCAGGTAGGGATGAGTACAGCCCATCAAAAAGATGATACTTTCCTTAAGGTTCTGTGGCTACTGATTGAAGGAGTTGAAACTAATCAGGCCTATCAGACTCCAAAGTATGCTTGCTATACTGTACAACCAGAGAATGAATTCAAAACTAAAACTGCCATGTGGAGTTATTTGTGCTTTATTTGAATCTATTATGTAAAACTAAAATAGTGTAAGTCACTAAAAGGCATGCCTAAATGGTACTTAAATGATGATAATAATAAAAACTCTAATTTTACAGTGATTTCCTTATACCCAAAGATTCTATTGTAACCTTCAAATGACTTTCTCTTTGGAATATCCAGATGTACTATTTTCCCGAATGGGCCTACCAAAGCACTATGTTATTATTATTATCAAAAATCATTTTGATTTATGCAGTCTTAGATATAAGAAATATGGTAAGATTATCTACAAGCTTATGAAAGGTATTATCTCTGATGTAAATGAATACAGTCTCATTATACTTGTCATATGTTTCTCTCCCAGGACAGTCAGCTCTATGTCTGACCTCAGCTTGTCCTCACAATTCACACTGACAGGCTGCTGGGCTTGGCATTGCTCTAAGAGGAAGTCCTAAAAGATGGGAAATTTCACTGATGATTATTGTACATTGTGTAACTGAGGAAGAAGAAGCATTAAAGTTAAAATAATAATAAAATGAAAACAGAATAATTATGGCAGCAATTAGGTGGTGTATATATTTTCTTGATTCTCATCCCAGTCAGCAGAGCAATCATGGGAAGGATAGTGAAAGCAAAGGACAGAGATGTATAATGCTGAAGACTGAAAGACAAGGCCCTTGTTAGTACTCATAAAAGCACTCTGCTTCTGAACTCACATGAGAAAGAAACATTGAGTCATTATCATCCTATAAATTAGTCATTTTGAGAACTACCTATCTCTTTGATTGCCCTCCTTATAATAGAATCTTTTGGAACTACATAATAAATCTTTATTTTAAGGCAAAACAATGTCCAACTTGAGACTTCTGGTGTCAGGAAGAGAACATCCCATCAATCAACAGGTGCCAGCATTGTTACAACTGAATCTGAAAAGAATATAGTTTAACCCAGGGGAATATATATGATGTCTTTATTTTTTTAAGGCTTATTAAGATAGACCAGTTGGTGCCTGTGGAGAATTAAGTGTGAAATAGTTGTTGAATGACACAGAGCTGAAATAGTGTTTATTGTACCATGAGCTTATCTTTCCATGCACATTGATGATTGGAGGCTGATGAATGAATAAAGCATAAAAAAGAGTTCCTTTGTTATACATGTAAAAGGTTTCTTCCTTTGGGGTTTAATTATATTTTGCTTAATAAATTTCTTCAAAATATTACACTTGGAGCTTCTACTCTAATGAATTTTATCAGGATAGATGTCAAAAAATAAACATGAGAAAGAGTGTCTAGAGGAAAGCAAAAACATCATGATTAAGACAATATACTCAAATACAGACGCATCTCCAAGGTCTGGGATTTATTGTCCGTTTAATTTTGAGAAACAATCCTCATTGCTAATGGTGATATTTTAAGAGTTTTTCAAAGTATTTTAAGAAAATGAAGTGGAAATAAGAAATTAGAACATTTGAAGAAAATTAAATAGCTCTCTCAGGAAATGAATCCTTGGCCCGAGCATTCCCACTGTAGTTGTATATACAATTTGAACGTTTTCTAGAAAGAAATCTTTATGACTGGTGACTATTGGTGTTCTTCCCATCTTTGTGGGTATATTTGTATTGACTTAAGTCAAGCTGCAGGGGGTCAGTGTCCTTATCTATGTACACTTCACATGTGCTAGTAAAGTGGTAGACACATAGAGGTTATGGAATGCAATAACTACCTGTTATAACAATATTTAGAAGGACAAGAGTGATAAAAGGCAAGGACAAAGTGTTTCCTTAACTCTGAAGGCCACAAAGCCTAAGCCTCAATATGGGCTTAAAAAGTTTCTTATTATAAAGCCATTTTTATTATGAAATACTTTTAAACAGTTGAGATGACATTTAAATGAAGTGGAATCAAATTGTTACTGCTTTTAAATTTCTATGTATAGAGTTTTCAGTGTGACCTACTCCACTGCAGTATTTTCATTTACACTTCCCATTCATTTCTAATGTCTACTGACATTGTTCTCTGTGTTGTATCTGCCAGAATGGATTGAGGCCATCTAGAGCGATGGATATTAGAACCAGTGGAAGTGATTATAGGTGGCATCTGGCAGGAGTCATTTTCTCTTAAGGCTTTGACATGTCATTCCTGGTAAATCGGTTCTATTAGCTATCTAAAGGCACCAGATGTACCATAGGAGATTATACCAATAAATCTTTTGTGGATTATATATATATATTACTATTGCTGATTCATTGCAGTTCTTATAAGCTCAACTATGTTTGTCTGGAAATGGATTCCAATTTAAGCTTCTTAGGTGCTTCTTTACAGAATAAATGTTTCTGAAAGTTGTTCTTGCATGATATAACCCAATATTAAAGATAAATTCTTTTAGCACATATTAGTATATTGATAAAACTATCTTATCTGTTTGACTTCAAATTTTTCAGTAGATTAAATCTTGTCAAATTCATACATACTAGAGAAACATTTTTAGTGAAATATTTTCACTTATTCCATCTATGTGAAATGAGTATTTCCAGGTAGTTCAAAACATATAAAAATCAAATGAATATATCAAGGGGAGAGTATTTTGAGCCTCATGATTGTTTGATGATAGATGTGAATTGGAGTCAGGATGTTAGATAGTGCTGTACAAGCTCTTTTGAGTTGCCTTTCTTTACTCTATGAGCACTAGCCACAATTAACCTAATTTATAAACAAGCTTCTTATTACTTAGAGCCATGTCTATTTCTTACCTCTGTACTTAAATTCTATACTTCCTTCTGAGTTTGGTTCATACTTCTTAAAAATTCTTATTAAATTTCCTGTAATCATCAATGCCTTCTCTATCTTAATATCTATTGTAGTACATAGAGCCAGAAAGAGTTATCACAGTCAGATTCTTTCTTCTACATAGTGGTTGAATTTCTGCTCATGCCCCAAGTCCCAGATCAAGTATTTCCTCTCTTATTTATCTAAGAAAATTGATCAGTGACCCCTCTGTGCCAATCTTGTGCCTGGTATATTCCCTTACCTTTGTATTTGTCGCACTCCGATACTGTTTCTATTTATTTTTACTTGTTCTCTCCTACTCTCCTTTTCAGAACTCCTTTGGCTTTTGCTTCTCGATATAAAGTAAATAAAGAATGGAAAAGTAAAAGGGAGTATGGTAGATACATGAACTTCTCTTCATCTTGAATTTTTATTTTTTAACACTACGTCTATTAATATGTTGCATTCTAAACATTTGTTTGAGCACTGTTCTTAAGCAATTTACTCATTCAGCTTTCATTGTTTTTATAGGCATGTTTGAAGAGCTACCAATGTGTTCATTTCTCTGCTTACTGTTACAGAGATCACATGGTATTAAAGTATTTACCCTAAGGGAATTTGTTATTCATTGGAGAGGTAAATATATATGTTCCAGAAAAACTGCAGAATTACTCTAAACAGAATCTAAATGCCAAATTGAGTAATGCAGCAAATCAGTAAATGGAATTTGGGGGAATGAAGAAGCATGAGCGATGGCACATACAATAAGCTGGGGAGAGGGGGTGATGTGCAGACTGTTCACTTATATGTAGGCATCTTTAGTGCAAAACAGAGGAAGACCTTCAGAAAACTAAAGGTGGCTTTCACAGCCTTCCCATGCCAGGAACAAGTGCTTCACACAACTAATCTTTGTCTAAAAAATTCTCTGACTTTTTAATTTTCACACTGAAGTTGAAGACACATTCCATGAAAAATTGGGAGCAGAAAACGTGACCTAATACAACAACCCTACAAAATAGTGTGGCCACTGTCACTGTTCATCTCTAGTTTTCAGTTGCTGTGAGATTTAATACTCAAGACCTAATGAATCTACTTACTGAACATTGTCTTATCTGCTGTGAAGTCATCATTTTCAAACCTGGTCTTGCTCTTTCAAGAAAGAGTCAAGAAAAAAACACTACCACGATTACCTTCTCAAATGAGAGAGAGTGTGTGTCTCTCATAATTTTTGCTTGTTAGATGCTGATGTATGGATAAAGTGGTTGATGATTTTTTTGATGTCAGAGAAACTTTCAAATTACTCAATCTGACACTATTAGTTTCTTTTCTATAATTGTGTCAATAGCATTTTGTAATTTAATATTAAATCATTTTTTATAAGTAACAGATCGAGCATCAGTCTGCCATACTCTGATGTCTATTGGAGGCTTGCCAAGGATATGGCTGATGAAACACAATCTTAGACAAGCTCCATCTGTCCCATTTAGAGGATATATGGTGTCAGATCTCAGTGGTGGAAGTAATAACTGCAAGCTGCTCTCCAGGCAGACAGTGAGAGAGGGCTACTGATCACACTGAATAAAATGAACAAACCCTTAGAGTGGGTTGTAGTCAGTATACATTTAAACTAGATAACCACTTTCAAATAGTCTGCATTTACGGAGAAGGCAATGGCACCCCACTCCAGTACTCTTGCCTGGAAAATCCCATGGGCGGAGGAGCCTGGTAGGCTGCAGTCCATGGGTCGCACAGAGTCAGACACGACTGAGTGACTTCACTTTTACTTCTCACTTTCATGCATTGGAGAAGGAAATGGCAACCCACTCCAGTGTTCTTGCCTGGAGAATCCCAGGGATGGGGGAGCCTGGTGGGCTACCGTCTATGGGGTCGCACAGAGTCGGACACGACTGAAGCGACTTAGCAGCAGCAGCAGCAAGGACAATGTTATGTGGTAAAATGAAGTAAATGTAGGTTCAATCATTTAAACTGTATGAAATTTTGACTTTGCCATTAAGAAAGCATTTTGGAGGTCATATTACTTTCCCCCACTTAGAAAAAAACATTGAAAGCACAATGAGCTAAATATAATGTTGCCCCCAAATATCAGGACGCAAGGACTCTTTAAGCTGGGTCAGGAGCTTATGATTCAGTCAGGTTTAGTTGAAAAATTGCCCAAAACAAGGTCAGACTGGAAAAAAAAATTGTGTTTTATCTAGGGTCAGATGGAACTTTCTCATTCCATTCTGTGTTTTAATGGGAATTTCAATTACTACTTAAAAGTCATTAATGGGGATGGACCTCACAGAACCAGAAAACGTGTTAAAAAAAAAAAAAAACCTAAAATCCATTGAATAATGGGGGTGTTCTTCCCCAAAAGGTTTCCATTTGAGGTTATCAGTAATTATGTAGAAATGTCTCAAGGATAGACTTTTTAAAATATTGCTCTACTTTATATTTCTAATAAACATTAAATTAGTTTATGTGTTAGTATCTAGTCAATCCATAGAAATAAAATTTGAAGCCCTTTTGAGAATATTTAAAATGAACAAAGGTGATTAAGTTTAAACTGAGAATGAATTCCTTTTGGTAGTCATAAAATAAAGCTTGATTATTTATATGTATGTAATTGACTTCTGAGGTCAAAGTTTATTTTAGCCAGCTTTTTGTACTTCATTGCAAACTTGGTGAGTAAGAATGTAAGGGGATTTGTTTTACTCAATGGTGAGGGTTTATTTCCATAATTATCAGGCAACATATACTGAAGACCAGCTAAGTATTTGTTTTGTCTTGATTTCCAATGAGAATTTTATTGTGTAGAAAAGAAACAATCTTTTTTCATTTTTTGAAGCAGAAAACCATCTAGTAAATTGAACTGTGATGACAAAAGATGCTAACATAGCTCTAGAAATGGAAAGCATTATCATAAGGAAGGAAACGCATTTCTAAGTGGGCAGATAACTTAATCTTTTTAAGCTTCATGTTTCCTCAACCATCAAATAAGAAGGCTGACTTAGATGACTTCTGAAATTCCTGCCAGCTCTGACGTTTCATTTTCTTTGATCAATGAATTTTCTTTCTAAACCAAAATAGCACAAACTCCGTGCCATCCATGTGTATAGCTTCTGATAGCTTAGAAATTTTAGAGTCAGAGTCTAATAGTTTATAAATTTTAAAGTGTCCTCTAGGTCATATTTTTCAACTTTCATGCTATTGAATTTGGGACTAGATAATTGTTGTGGGGACTATCTTGTGTGTTACAGTATTTTAAGCAGCATTTCTGTCTTCTACCAACTAGGTGCCATTAGCAATCGTCCCTGTCTTCCCCAACCCTGCTGCTACTGCTGCTGCTAAGTCGCTTCAGTGGTGTCCGATTCTGTGTGACCCCATAGACGGCCTTCCACCAGGCTTTGCCGTCCCTGGGATTCTCCAGGCAAGAACACTGGAGTGGGTTGCCATTTCCTTCTCCAGTGCATGAAAGTGAAAAGTAAAAGTGAAGTCGCTCAGTCTCTGACTCTTTGCAATCCCATGGACTGCAGCCTACCAGGCTCCTCTGTCCATGGGATTCTCCACCATACATACCCACTTTAGAGATAATAAGGGAAATACAAGTTTTAAAGTGGTGTGATGCTATTATACACACAACAGTTTGATTAAAATAAAAAAGTTAGATATTATCAAGCATTGGCAAGAATATCAAGTGTTAAACAATAGAAGGTCAGGTTCAAGTTTCAGGAGGGGCAGCGGTGAGGAGATACCCCTCGTCCAAGGTGAGGAGCAGCAGCTGTGCTTTGCTGGAGCAGCCGTGAAGAGATATCCCACATCCAAGGTAAGAGAAAGCCAAGTAAGATGGTAGGTGTTGCAAGAGGGCATCAGAAGGCAGACACACTGAAATCATAATCACGAAAACTAGTCCATCTAATCACACTAGGACCACAGCCTTGTCTAACTCAATGAAACTAAGCCATCCCATGTGGGGCCACCCAAGATGGGCAGGTCATGGTGGAGAAGTCTGACAGAATGTGGTCCGCTGGAGAAGGAAATGGCAAACCACTTCAGTATTCTTGTCTTGAGAACACAGTGAACAGTATGAAAAGGCAAAATGATGGGATACCAAAAGAGGAAGTCTACAGGTCAGTAGGTACCCAATATACTACTGGAGATTAGTGGAGAAATAACTCCAGAAAGAAGGAATGGAGCCAAAGCAAAAACAATACCCATGAGACTGGTGATAGAAGCAGGTCTGATGCTGTAAAGAGCAATATTGCATAGGAACCTGGAATGTCAGGTCCATGAATCAAGACAAATTGGAAGTGGTCAAACAAGAGATGGCAAGAGTGAACGTCGACATTCTAGGAATCAGCAAACTAAAATGGACTGGAATGGGTGAATTTCACTCAGATTACCATTATATCTAATACTGTGGGCAGGAATCCCTCAGAAGAAATGTAGTAGCCATCACGGTCAACAAAAGAGTCTGAAATGCAGTACTTGGATGCAATCTCAAAAATGACAGAATGCTCTCTGTTTGTTTCCAAAGCAAACCATTCAGTATCACAGTAATCTAGTCTATGCCTCAACCAGTAACACTGAAGAAGCTGAAGTTGAATGATTCTATGAAGACCTATAAGACCTTTTAGAACTAACACCTAAAAAAGATGTCCTTTTCATTATAGGGGACTGGAATGCAAAAGCAGGAAGTCAAGAAACTCCTGGAGTAATAGGCAAATTTGTCCTTGGAATACAGAATGAAGCAGGGCAAAGGATAATAGAGTTTTACCAAGAAAACACACCGGTCATAGCAAACACCCTCTTCCAACAACACAAGAGAAGACTCTACACATGGACATCATCAGATGGTCAACACTGAAATCAGATTGATTATATTCTTTGCAGCCAAAAATGGAGAAGCTCTATACAGTCAACAAAAACAAGACCGGGAGCTGACTGTGGCTCAGATCATGAACTCCTTATTGCCAAATTCAGACTTAAATTGAAGAAAGTAGGGAAAAACCACTAGACCATTCAGGTATGACCTAAATCAAATCCTTTATGATTATACAGTGGAAGTGAGAAATAGATTTAAGGGACTAGATCTGATAGATAGAGTGCCTAATGAACTATGGAATGAGGTTCATGACATTGTACAGAAGACAGGGATCAAGACGATCCCCCTGGAAAAGAAATACAAAAAAGCAAATGGCTGTCTGGGGAGGCCTTACAAATAGCTGAGAAAATAAGAGGAGTGAAAGGCAAAGGAGAAAGGAAAGATATAAGCATCTGAATGCAGAGTTCTGAAGAAGAGCAAGAAGAGATAAGAAAGCCTTCCTCAGCAATCAGTGCAAAGAAATAGAGGGAAACAGCAGAATGGGAAAGACTAGAGATCTCTTCAAGAAAATTACAGACACCAAGGGAATATTTCATGCAAAGATGGGCTCAATAAAGGACAGAAATGGTATGGACCTAACAGAAGCAGAAGATATTAAGAAGAAGTGGCAAGAATACACAGAAGAACTGTACAAAAAAGATCTTCACGACCAAGATAATCACGGTGGTGTGATCACTCACCTAGAGCCAGACATCTTGGAACGTGAAGTCAAGTGGACCTTAGAAAGCATCACTATGAACAAAGCTAGTGGAGGTGATGGGATTCCAGTAGAGCTATTTCAAATCCTGAAAGATGATGCTGTGAAAGTGCTGCACTCAATATGGCAGCAAATGTGGAAAACTCAGCAGTGGCCACAGGACTGGAAAAGGTCAGTTTTCATTCCAACCCCAAAGACAGGCAATGCCAAAGAATGCTCAAACTACTGCACAATTGCATTCACCTCACATGCTAGTAAAGTAATGCTCAAAATTCTCCAAGCCAGACTTCAGCAATATGTGAACTGTGAACTTCCAGATGCTCAAGCTGGTTTTAGAAAAGGCAGAGAAAACAGAGACCAATTTGCCAATATCTGGTGGATCATCGAAAAAATAAGAGAGTTCCAGAAAAACATCTATTTCTGCTTTATTGACTCTGCCAAAGTCTTTTACTGTGTGGATCACAATAAACTGTGGAAAATTCTGAAAGAGATGGGAACACAAGACCACCTGATCTGCCTCTTGAGAAACCTATATGCAGGTCAGGAAGCAATAGTTAGAACTGGACATGGAACAAAGGACTGATTCCAAATAGGAAAAGGAGTACGTTAAGGCTATATATTGTCACCCTGCTTATTTAACTTATATGTAGAGTACATCATGAGAAACGCTGGACTGGAAGAAGCACAAGTTGGAATCAGATTGCTGGGAGAAATATCAATAACCTCAGATATGCAGATGACACCACCCTTATGGCAGAAAGTGAAGAGGAACTAAAAAGCCTCTTGTTGAAAGTGAAAGAGGAGAGTGAAAAAGTTGGCTTAAAGCTCAGCATTCAGCAAACGAAGATCGTGGCATCTGGTCACATCACTTATGGGAAATAGATGGGGAAACAGTGGAAACAGTGTCAGACTTTATTTTTTGGGCTCCAAAATCACTTCAAATGGTGGGTGCAGCCATGAAATTAAAATACACTTACTCCTTGGAAGAAAAGTTATGACCCACCTAGATAGTATATTGAAAAGCAGAAACATTACTTTGTCAACAAAGGTCTGTCTAGTCAAGGCTATGGTTTTTCCTGTGGTCATGTATGGATGTGAGAGTTGGACTGTGAAGAAAGCTGAGCACTGAAGAACTGATGCTTTTGAAGTGTGGTGTTGGAGAAGACTTTTGAGAGTCCCTTGGACTGCAAGGAGATCCAACCAGTCCATTCTGAAGGAGATCAACCCTGGGATTTCTTTGGAAGGAATGATGCTAAAGCTGAAACTCCAGTATTTTGGCCACCTCATGCGAAGAGTTGACTCATTGGAATAGACTCTGATGCTGGGAGGGGTTGGGGGCAGGAGGAGAAGGGGACGACAGAGGATGAGATGGCTGGATGGCATCAGCGACTCGATGGACATGAGTTTGGTTAACTCCGGGAGTTGGTGATGGACAGGGAGGCCTGGCGTGCTGCGATTCATGGAGTTGCAAATAGTTTGATATGAGTGAGCGACTGAACTGAACTGAAGTGAAACAATAAGAATTCTGATTAAAATGCTGGTGGAATTGTCAGTCAATAAGTTTGAAATCAGTCTTATGTTAAAATTATTACTGAAATTAAAGCTATCTATATTTCTACCCTTTGACCTAGAAGTTTTACTGAATTTGCACATTACCAAGATGAGTGCTTAGTTCCACCATAACGTGTGTATCAGTATGCTTATAGCATCTTTTCCTGTATGACCTCAAACTTGAAATGTCTTGTATTCTTGTACTTCAGATTAAGGAGAGTGAAAGTTGCTCAGTCATGTCTGACTCTTTGTGACCCCATGGACTAAACAGTCTATGGAATTCTCCAGGCCAGAATACTGGAGTGGGTAGCCATTCCTTTTTCCAGGGGATTGTCCCAACCCAGGAATTGAACCCAGGTCTCCCACATTGCAGGTGGATTCTTTACCAGCTGAACCATCAGGGAAAAGTACCACATAAAATATAAATTATGTTAACTATGGATACACTTGTGCTTTCCAGGTGTGTGTTAGTCACTCAATCATGTTCAGCTTTTTGCAATCCCATGGACTGTAGCCCCCCAATCTCCTCTGTCCATGGAATTCTCCAGGCAAGAATACTGGAGTGGGTTGCCGTTTCCTTCTACAACTCTAGTGATAAAGAACTCACCTCCTATTGCAGGAGATCTGAGAGACACGGATTTGATCCCAGGTCTGGAAGTTCCTTTGGAGGAGAGCATGGCAACCCACTCCAGTGTTCTCGCCTGGAGAATCCCATGGACAGAGGAGCCTGACGGGCTACAGTCCATAGTGTTGCAAAGAGTGGAACACAACTAAAGCAACTTAGCAGGCATGCATGCACTATGGATGGGTATTAAAAACCACAGCTTTACATCTGTGTGTCTTTTGCTGTCTTGCATACAGGGTTATCATTACCACCTTTCTAAATTCCATATATATGCATTAGTATGCTGTATTGGTGTTTTCTTTCTGGCTTACTTCACTCTGTATAATCGGTTCCAGTTTCATCCACCTCATTAGAACTCATTCAAATGTATTCTTTTTAATGGCTGAGTAATACTCCATTTGTGTATATGTACCACAGCTTTCTTATCCATTCATCTGCTGATGGACATCTAGGTTGTTTCCATGTCCTGGCTATTATAAACAGTGCTGCAATGAACATTGGTGTACATGTGTTTCTTTCAATTCTGGTTTCCTCGGTGTGTATGCCCAGCAGTGGGATTGCTGGGTCATAAGGCAGTTCTATTTCCAGTTTTTTAAGGAATCTCCATACTGTTCTCCATAGTGGCTGTACTAGTTTGCATTCCCACCGACAGTGTAAGTGGGTTCCCTTTTATCCACACCCTCTCCAGCATTTATTGCTTGTAGACTTTTGGATTGCAGCCATTCTGACTGGCATGAAATGGTACCTCATTGTGGTTTTGATTTTCATTTCTATGATAATGAGTGATGCTGAGCATCTTTTCATGTGTTTGTTAGCCATCTGTATGTCTTCTTTGGAGAAGTGTCTATTTAGTTCTTTGGCTCATTTTTTGATTGGGTCATTTATTTTTGTGGAATTGAGCTGCAGGAGTTCCTTGTATATTTTTGAGATTAGTTGTTTGTCAGTTGCTTCATTTGCTATTATTTTCTCCCATTCAGAAGGCTGTCTTTTCACTTTGCTTATAGTTTCCTTTGTGTGCAGAAGCTTTTAATTTTAATTAGGTCCCATTTGTTTATTTTTGCTTTTATTTCCAGTATTCTGGGAGTTGGGTCATAGAGGATCTTGATGTGATTTATGTCAGAGAGTGTTTTGCCTATGTTCTTCTCTAGGAGTTTTATAGTTTCTGGTCTTTTGTTTAGATCTTTAATCCATTTTGAGTTTGTTATAGTGTTAGAAAGTGTTCTAGTTTCATTCTTTTACAAGTGGTTGACCAGTTTTTCCAGCACCATTTGTTAAAGAGATTGTCTTTAATCTATTGTATATTCTTGCTTCCTTTGTTGAAGATAAGGTGTCCATAAGTGACCCTGTGGGAGAGGGAGATGGTGGATGATTTGTGAGAATGGCATTGAAACATATAAATATCATAAAAGAAACGAATTGCCACTTTAGGTTTGATGCAGGATACAGGATGCAGGATACAGGATGACCCAGAGGGATGGTATGGGGAGGGAAGAAGGAGGGGGGTTCAGGATTGGGAACATGTGTATACCTGTGGTGGATTCATGTTGATGTATGGCAAAACAATACAATATTGTAAAGTAATTAGCCTCCAATTAAAATAAATAAAGTTAAATTAAAAAAATAGAATCCACAGCTTTGAACAAAATAATCCAAATACAAAAGAACACATAATTTATTATTTCATTCATATAAAGTTCAAAATAGGCAGAACAAAACACGTAGCCTAGGAATACACCATTAAAATATAAAAGTGTTAGGTTAACTCTGAGGAAGGAAGGTGTGTTGTCACCAGGAAGAGGCATTCGAGGACCTGGACATATTTTTCTTTTCTTGCCCAATTTTTGGCTATGTAAGTGTTCATATTACAATAATTAGTTATACATTTACTATAAATGTATACATAAATGCTACAGTTATAGCATTTTTATAAATGCATGTTATGTTTTATAAAAACTTAAAAACAAGCAGAAGTTATTTGGACTAAATACAGTGGAACTGAAATTCTGGTAAAATAGTAGTTTTTAAATTTCAAGTCTTCAAGTAGAAGGGAACACTTACAACAAAGAATTTTGTTGTTAAGTTGAATTTTAAATTTCATAAAGTGGATTTTACAGAGATTTTGAGGTAATTTGCTTTCTCAGTTAAACCAAAAAGAAAATTGAGTTAGTGCATCATAACAAATTAAAATTTTAGACTTTTCAAAAGGAGCCCAGGGTCTTTATGTTTCTACTGTCCTTAAAACGCTTCTAGTTCTTTCTTCACATTATCTTTAGAGTTGCCCCTTTTGACAAATACCAAAAATGAAGTAATGAAGCCAGTTAAAGTATTTTATGCTTTTATGGGCCATTCACTTTCCTTGTTATTTTATCCCTACTACAATCTCATTCTCTAGCCAACCCCAACTTGCTCCTTTAAAGAAGTATCTTTGCTTATTACGAATTTCCTCATTCTAACTTGTATGACTTCCAGCCATCAGAGGTGATGTTGCTCGTCTCCAATAATCAAATCCAAAACCTCTATGTTTACTTGTTTTCTGTGTTCAGTTCAGTTCAGTCGCTCAGTCGTGTCCAAGTTTTTGCAACCCCATGAACAGCAGCATGCCAGGTCTCCCTATCCATCATCAACTGCCGGCATCTACCCAAAACCATGTCCATTGAGTCAGTGATGCCATCCGACCGTCTCATCCTCTGTCGTCCCCTTCTCTTGCCCTCAATCTTTCCCAGCATCCGGGTCTTTTCAAATGAGTCAGCTCTTCACAATCCTGTCAAATGAAAGAAATAACCATTCAATTAACTTGAAACCCAATTTTTTGTTTCCCAAGCTTTAACTGCCTTCTTTAAAAGTCTGTGCTCCTTTATAATTTTCAGTATTTTTCTTCAGAATCAATAGTCTCTATCTATAGACTTTAATTTCTAGCAGCATACAATATATACCAATATTTCTCATCTTGGAAAAAATCATTGTTACTCTGTATCCTCCTTCAGTCACAAACCTATTTCTCTGCATCTCTTCTCAGCAAAATTGTTCAAGTATGTTATGTACATGGCTATGTAGTTTATTTCTTCAGTTTTTTCTTGTGCTTAATCTACCCCTTCTTGGTTTTCATCTCTGTATCTCTGAGTGTGCTCCTTTCAGGAATCCCTGAACCTCTCTATTTTCCAAATATAATGAAAACCTCAGCATCCTTCTCTAACTGGAGTTGATCTTAGAGCATTCAAGCCATTCCTCCTTGACACACTCTCTTCACTTGGCTTCTTTTGTATATATTTATGCTTCTTTTCTTAGATGATCTTGTCCTGTGTCAAAGCTTGAAAATCTTATTACCATCTATATGCTGATGTATCTTCAATCAAGAATTATCTCCTGACTGGTGTGAAATGGTACCTCATTGTGGTTTTGATTTGCATTTCTCTGATAATGAGTGATGTTGAGCATCTTTTCATGTGTTTGATAGCCATTCGTATGTCTTCTTTGGAGAAGTGTCTATTTAGTTCTTTGGCCCATTTTTTGATTGGGTCATTTATTTTTCTGGAGTTGAGCTGCATAAGCTGCTTGTATATTTTTGAGATTAGTTATTTGTCAGTTGCTTCATTTGTTACTATTGATGCAGGATGCTTGGGACTGATGCACGGGGATAATCCACAGAGAAGGCGTGGGGCGGGAGGGGGGAGGTGGGGATCGGGATTGGGAGTTCAAGTACACTCGTGGCTGATTCATGTCAATGCATAGCAAAATGAATACAATATTGTAAAGCAGAACAAACTAAAAAATAAAAATTAATTAAAAAAAAAAAAAAGAATTATCTCCTGAGTGTCACATTTTTACTCCCAAACGCCTACTTAATGTCTCTACTTGAATTTCAGGTGGAACCATGTCAACTTTAATATGACCAAAATGGAGCTTGAAACTTCTTTCTCTCCATCCCTCTGCCTCCTCTGTGCTGTGCTATGCTTAGTTGCTCAGTCATGTCTGAATCTTTGCAACCCCATGGACTGCAGCCCACCAAGCCTCCTCTGTCTATGGGGATTCTCCAAGCAAGAACACTGGAGTGGGTTGCCATGCCCTTCTCCAGGGGATCTTCCCAACTCAGGGATCGAACCTAAGTCTTCTGCATTGCAGGTGGATTTTATTTACCAACTGAGGCTTTCCCATTTCTGAATTGGCTTCACTATTATCAGTTCTTAAGCTAAGGTCCTCTGTTTAGCCCATCTTCTCATCCATTTTTTAAACATCAACAAACCTTTCAATTTAGCTTCCAAAACATCCTGCATCTGTCCACTTCTCTCTGTGATTTCCATTAGACTTCCAAGCTGCCATCATCTTTTGCTTTGAGTGCCAGCCTCTTACTTATCTCTCTCATATTATTCTTAATATTTTCCAATGCATTTTAGATGTAATACAGTCAATTTTTAAAAATTTTAATTTTTAAATTAAATCATGTCACTCCCCACTTAAACCCTCAGTGGCTGCCAATTGATCTTTTAATAAAATTAAAATCCCTTACCAGACTACATGAACCAGCATAACCCAGATCTTGTATTCCTTTCAAGCCTCATGTATTGCCACTTGCTCACTATGTTTCAAGAGCCATGATGCTCTTCCATCATTTCCTTACGCACTCCACATCTTTCCCTACTCAGAGACTTTGCACCTACTCTTCTCCCTGTCTTCCTGGCTGGCTTATCTTTAATCTCCAAACTTCAGCTCTTTAAAGTAGCCTTCCAGAACTGCTCAAACTATCTAATTACTTCTATACAAACACACAGTTCACTTTCTTCATAAAAATAGTCACAAAATGTAATTATCCTGCTTGATCATTTATTAATTTAATATAAATTTCCCACACTAGGAATGTGAACTCCAAGAAACAAAAGCCTTGTCTGCCACTCCCAGTACAGAGGGGAGGGCCATACACATGGATGATTCCCTATCAATATCGTCTTCATCTTTGACAGCCTGGCTGAATGAAGTAATTAATGAAGTACTAAGTAATCATGAAAGGAACAAGTCTAATTTCTAGAAATATGAGATCCATCAGCTTTTAAAAATTGTTATTGAATATAATTAATATGTGGTATTTCCCAGGAAGATAGTCATCTGGGAACTTGCTGATCTGAGTTTTATGATTTTGCTCAAACTTAAGATCCCTTTGTATATAAGTAGTTTTGAGTGATAGGTAAAGGAAGATGCAATTTTTTTTTTACCCTAAATATGTTACTAAAAGCAAGTAAATGAGATGGTGTAGTGTAGGAAATTTTTCCTGAAAGAACACTAGATTGTTTTACATTTATTGAATTTTTGATCAACAATTATTTAAATTAAATGTTGGCAGTATCTCTTTGGTATAGTTACTTTTAGTTTCTTTTTCATCTAAGATGGGATCAGATTTCACAAGTAACTAAGACTGTGAGGTAACTGATTTTCTTTGAACAAACAAAAATTTTTTTTTCTAAAAAAAATTATTTTAATCTCAGATCTTTCCCCAGATATTCAGAAAGGAAAAGGGGGAAAAATTGCTTGTTTCAAGTAACTCTATTAGTTCATAGTGTAAAGTCTCCATATTACTTAGGACATCAAAATGGTTTTAGATATGCTGAGATGAAATTTCAGAGCTTTCTGCCTTTGTTTATCAAATAAATGACAAAAATGCAACATAGCTTTTAGGACAGAGAATTCACTACCAAGGACTCATCAATTACCAAGTATATAATTTTGATTTTCTATTTTTTTTGTTTTTTTTTTTTTTGAAAAAATTTCTACCTTCCATCTTTCCAACTATAGCAGATTTTTATATTTCCCCCAAAGGTCATCAGTCTCGTGGACTCATTTATAGACTCATAAATTTTGAAAATAAATTGAAGGGCAATACTATAATCATCCTTGTTTCACAAATGTGGAAACAAAAGTATCAAGAAGTTATTTCACTTTCTTGTAGTCACAGAGATAGTAACTAAAAGAGCCAAGGTTGCAAGTTCAGCAGTCTGACTTCAGAATGTGTCTCTTAACCTCTGTGCTGCAACACTATTAATATTTATTTGTTCCCTGTTTGCTTTTATGAGTGAGTTGGGTATCATAATCAGAGCAGGTTTAAACATGTATTTCATATCATAGAATTTTACATTTTGATTTTTTTAACATAATTCTATTTATTTCTTTATTTTTGGATGTGCTGGGTCTTTGTTGCTGTGCAGGCTTTTCTCTAGTTGTGGTGAGCTGGGGCTGTTCTCTGTTGCAGTGTACAAGTTCCTCATTGCGGTCACTTCTCTTGCTGCATGGGCTCTAGGGCCTATGGACTTAGGAGGTTGTGGCATGTGAGCTCAATAGTTGTGATTCCCAGGCCCTAGAGCACAGGCTCAACAGTTGTGACCCATAGACTTAGCTGCTCTACAGCATGTGGGATCTTCCCAGATCAGGGATTGAACCTGTGTCTCCAGCCTTCTCAGGAATATTGTTTATCACGGAGCCACCAGGGAAGCCCATAAATTTGATGCTTTAAAATTTTGCTTATAGTATGGGATTTGGTTTCTGATTGTTTTCTTCAACATAAAATGAGAACAGTTCCAGCTATGTAGTGTAGGATTTTGTAGATGTTCAAAATCTAAGACCTCTTCCATCATGCTTCATCAGGTTATGAATTGTCCTAGGTCTGATCCCCTAAGAGGAAAGCACAGGTTGGACCAGTCACTGGAGCTTCAAGTGGAGGATGAGGAGGGGAGCGGTGTGCTTTCTCTATGGGATAAGGTGGGTCATGTTCAGCCAGTGGGAATTCTCTGGAAAAGGGAAAGTTATGCACATAACCACCCCACACACAGCACATGAGGGCTCCAGCCCCAGGAAGAGGCTCTGGGTGGGATCCCAACAGGATCTACTCTATCTTAATGATGCCTAGAATTTGGTATCTCAATCCACATTTGTATTAGGACTTTTAAGTCATAAATAACATATTTGAGAGGTTAATTTAACCACTGCCTGTATACATTTTTTCCTTAGCATGGTAAATATCACTAAAGTTTTCATAGTGAAGGAAAGTGAAAGTGAAGTCGCTCAGTCGTGTCCGACTCTTTGTGACCCGTGGACTGTAGCCCACCAAGCTCCTCCATCCATGGGATTCTCCAGGCAAGAATACTGAAGTGGGTTGCCATTTCTTTCTCCAGGGAATCTTCCAAAAGTGGATGAGATTTTCTCAAAGATTCCAAGACTTGGAGCTTTGAATTCTAACCTTATTTTTTGCAGTCAGTGAATTATTAACTAATTAGCAAAATTCTTCTCTTATATAACAATGAAATAAGTTGCTGGTAATATTATCAGCATAAGATGCTTTAGAATTAACATGAATTATACTGTAATTACTAATATAAAACATGAACTCTTATAACAGCTTGCTAGCTGTAGAATTGTGGGATGTTGTCCTATTAACAAGACCAATAGCTTAAATTGAATTCATTTTTCCTATTGTATTTCACTTTTTTTGAAGTCAGAAAATTACCAGAAAGTCAGAGCAAGTGTAATTTTGGGAGTGAGTCACACTTTAATAAAATTGTTTATTTCTTAGACATTTCTCCAGTCGATTACTTACATTTAAATATCTGTGAAATTGTTCCACAACGGAATAATCAATCTCTAAGGTCCCGCCTTTACTTATTCTGAGTTCCTGATATTTTACTCACTTCTTATGATCTTTGCATGTTCAATTTTCCATCATTCCTCAGTTCAGCTTCACCAAAAAGCTCTTGAAGAGTAAGCATATTATCCCTCCTCCCTGGCATATACACTGTAGCTTCCTTTTCTCTTGGAAACAAGACTGATTTAGTGTTGGCAATACAGCTTTTCAGAAACACACACACACACACACACACACACACACACACACACTGAAGCCCACCAGGCTCCTCTGTCCATGTAATTCTGCAGGCAAGAATACCGGAGGAGGTAGCCATTCCCTTCTCCAGGGAATCTTCCTAACCCAGGAATCAAAACTGGGCTTCCCACAGTGCAGGCAGATTGTTTATTGTCTGAACCACCAGGCAAGCCCTATATATAAAGGAGTTTAAAGCACAGGAAGAGAAAAAACAAGATGCCCAAATGGTCAGGAATGGAAATCAGTTTCTAAAACAAAGAGTTCTGGGAAGGCCAGGGTGAGTAGAGAGTTGGTGGTAGCCTGTTTCTTTATCTCTCTTTAGTCATGTGGCTGTCAGTGTGTTCACTTCATGGAAGATTACCCATCTTTGAGGTGAATACTTCAGCTAGCAAAGTTCAAGTCAGGCGATTGCATTACAAAACAGAAAATCCAACTGTCAGGTCTTACAGTACCAACATTTATATTTAAGACCTAAAACTATAAAACTTTTAGAAGATAATATAGAAATACATCTTAATGATCTTAGATTTGGTAAGAGATTCTTAGAAAGGACACAAAAATCATAAGCAACAAAACAAAAATCAATCGATAAATTTGACTTTATAAAAATTAAACATCTTGTGCATACTAATACCATCAAGAAAAGGAAACCCACAGAATAGGAAAAAATATTTGCAAATTATATATCTGATAAGAGTCTCATAACTAGAATATGTATATAATTTGTAAAACTCAACAATAGGAAGATGAATAATCTAATAAAAATGGACAAATTATTTGAATAGATGTTTCTCAAAAAAAGGTATAAAAATATTCAAAAAGCACATGAAAAGGTGCTCAACATCATTAGTCATTAGGAAATGCTAGTCAGAACCATAAACAGGTATTCATCCTCATAAGATGGCTAAAAAAGAAAAAAAAAATAGATAATAACAAGTTTTGATGATGGTTTGGAGATTGCATTGCTGATGAGAACGTAGAATGATTTATCCACTTTGGAAAACAGTTTGGCAGTTCCTCAAAATGTTAAACATGTACCAGGATTTCCACTTCTGGATATGTACTCAAGAGAAAGTTATCTGATAAGAGTCTCATAACTAGAATATGTATATAATTTGTAAAACTCAACAATAGGAAGATGAATAATCTAATAAAAATGGAGAAATTATTTGAATACATGTTTCTCAAAAAAAGGTATAAAAATATTCAAAAAGCACATGAAAAGATGCTCAACATCATTAGTCATTAGGAAATGCTAGTCAGAACCACAAACAGGTATTCATCCTCACTAAGATGGCTAAAAAAGAAAAAAAAATAGATAATAACAAGTTTTGATGATGGTTTGGAGATTGCATTGCTGATGAGAATGCAGAATGATTTATCCACTTTGGAAAACAGTTTGGCAGTTCCTCAAAATGTTAAACATGTACCAGGA
Source organism: Aepyceros melampus (assembly GCA_006408695.1). Taxonomy (NCBI): domain Eukaryota; kingdom Metazoa; phylum Chordata; class Mammalia; order Artiodactyla; family Bovidae; genus Aepyceros; species Aepyceros melampus. Next base: position 40,860 of record SJXQ01002871.1, read on the forward strand.
TTTCCACTTCTGGATATGTACTCAAGAGAAAGGAAAATGCATTTTTATGCAAAAACTTGAACTCAAATTCCATAGCATTATTCATAATAATAAAAAGTGCAAACCACAAATATCTATTAAGTAATTAATGAATAAGCAAAATGTGGTATATCTATAGAATGGAAGTTTATTTAGCAAAAAAAAGGAATGAAGTACTGGAACATGCTACAACATAAATGCTGCTACTGCTAAGTCACTTCAGTCGTGTCCGACTCTGTGCGACCCCACAGACGGCAGCCCACCAGGCTCTGCCGTCCCTGGGATTCTCCAGGCGAGAACACTGGAGTGGGTTGCCATTTCCTTCTCCAATGCATGAAAGCGAAAAGTGAAAGCAAAGTAGCTCAGTTGTGTTTGACTCTTAGCGACCCCATGGACTGAAGCCTACCAGGCTCCTCCATCCATGGGATTTTCCAGGCAAGAATACGTACAAACATTATGTTAAGTGAAAGAAGCCAGTTAAAGAAAAATATGTCTTTTATCATTTTATTTATATGAATTGTACAGAATAGTAATGTTTACCAACACAGAACTTAAATGAATGACTGCTGGGCCCTGGGGGAGGGAGAGAATGGAAAGTAACTACTAATGTGTGTGTGTGTGTGTGTGTTCAGTCAGTCAGTCATGTCCAACTCTTTGTGGCCCCATGGAATGTGGCCCACCAGCCTCCTTCTGTCCATTGAACTCTCCAGGCAAGAATAGTAGAGTGGGTTGCTATTTCCTACTTCAGGAGATCTTCTGGACCAAGGATTGCACACATATCTCTTGCTTCTCCTACACTGGCAGGCAAGTTCTTTACCACCTGGGAACCCTCAGCTACTAATGAATAAGGAGTTTCTTGGGGAATAATGAAAACTCTTTGAATATACTCAAAAAAGAGTAAATTGTATTGTATGTGAATTATATCTCAATAATTTAAAAAATTACTATTACTTGAAAAAGTGTCGGTCCTGGTCAACACCTATAAGCTGAGGATAGTGAAGACAGTTATCTTGGAAAGGAGTAGGGGTGTCATGATAATGGTGTTCTTGCCTCTCAGGGATACATTCCCATCACTCCCACATCACACCACAGCCTTTCTCCTCTCTGATAAAACAGTGTCTAACAACAAACAGTAAAAGATGTTTATATGAAATTATTGCAGGTTTTGTTGCAGCAAGAATCAGCTGGCAAACCTCAATGGCTTAAAGCAAGGTTAAATCAAACCATCCACATGTTTTTGTAAATAATGTTTTATCAAGACATAGCCATTTATTTACATATCATTTATTGCTACTTTCACACTGGAATAATGGGAAGAATGAGTCATTGAGATAGTGTTTGATTCATAATTCTGAAAATAGTTACAGTTTTACTCTTTACAGAAAAGTTTTGTTGACTTCTGCTCTAAAACAACAGAAGCTTATTTCTCACTATAACAGAGTCCCTGAATGTCTGAAGGCCTCTCTGGGGCAACTGTGCTCCATAGGATATCTCGGTGTCAGGCCTCCAAATCAATATACACTTCTGCATTTGTCAGGATGGAAGAAGAGCAGGAAAGGATGACTATCTGCCATTAAATGTTTCTGCCCAAGTGTGACACACTGGGCAGCTCATTGGCCAAAGCAGGTCATGGGCCAGCGCCTAACTTCAAGGGCAAGGGGCAAGTCAGCCTTAGTGATTATCCCTGTAGCCACTCATATTCTGTTCATTCCTTCACCTGAAGCAATTCATCTGTGCATTTTCCCATTTGTGATTTCAAAATGATTCCATCTTAAATAGGTCCTTAGTTTTTTATTATCCTAACGACTGTTAGGCTTTTATGATAATTTTTCTGAGATTGTGACTTCTGTATTTTCTATTTTAAGAACTAGTATAAAATTCTAATATCAAAGCTGAGGATATACAAATTCTACAGAAGATGAAATGTCTTCTGCATGTGCATGTGTAAGTGTGTATATTAAGAAAACTCATATTCAGGAAACTTACATTATACAATAACTAGCATTTCAAGGATGAGCTATTTGCTTTGCAAAATAATCCACTGTTGACTTGTATTTTTAATTGTGGGATTCCCTTCTGCATTTTAAATTATTGCATTATGAATACTTTGACTTAGAGGTGATTTTCAGGAGCTAAGTTATTATAGAAACCAAATTGCATTTTTCCTAAGTAACATGCAAACTCAGCTTTGATTTGGGCATTTTTGAAGTGTGAACACATCCTTTTGAAATGTATTCAAGGGAAAATGTACAATAGCAAAGAAATGAGAAGGATTGATTCACTGTTCTTCTAAAAGTTAGCATTCTGTAACTTCAAAATCAGACTCTGGGACCAAATAATTTATAGAACCTGCATTTATTTATCATAGAGTAAATGATAGCAGAGACATGTCATGGATTTATCAAATTATTTGAGCTCCTCTTCACTTGTATTTCTTTTCTTAACCACTGCCTCAACCCAAACTAAAATTCATTTTAAGTAATCTTTAGAATAATATTACTCTTTGAGCCTGTAAGCTCTATTAAAAGGTTTAGAAATTTTGAAAAATATGACTGGTTTTATGTTTACATTTTCCCCAGGCTTTATGAAACTGCAGAGAGTGCTTCTTTCACTAATATTTAATCTGGAAGCCAGTCAAACATAAGCAAACCAAAATTAATACACTGGAAAAATTTCAAATTTGTTCAAAATTTGCCTGTGAAACATCCCTGGTGATACTCCTTTCCGAAACCTGGAAAGACCTATTCTAAATGTTATGTGTGTTTTGTCTGATCTCTAACAGCAAATTATGGTCAGAATGAGATCATTTTGCCAATAATTTACTTAACAAAGATTCACTGTAGGAATATAGTAATTTCACAAGCCAAGAGTGTACAGGGTAATGTCTCTTTAATAAGTCAATAAAGAAATAACATACTCTAAACCAATAATAGGTTAACTATATGATTGTTCCAGATAAGCGGGAGATGAAAAGAATAAGATACAAATTTAGTTGAGGTGGACATTTCTAAGCTGGCCCTTAGAAGAGTCAGATTAGCCAGCCAGCAAGCTGATGTCCAACTACTGGTGCAAAAGTGGAAGTCCCTAGCAAGAGCACCTTGCTGGGAGCAAAGACACTGGCATTGGTGGGCAAGGTTACTTCATGGGACCTCTGCATGCTTTTTCCCAACTCTGACAAAGAGTCATCTTTGCCCAGGTAGGAGCCCCAAGGTCTTCAGAGAGCTATTTAGATCAGGAAAGAGTAGCTTTGCCCAGATGGAACATTTTTCAGTTGCCTATTAAGCCTCTTGTATTTAATCCTTAAATATCCCCTCAGTTCAGTTCAGTTCAGTTCAGACACTCAGTCTTGTCTGACTCTTTGCAACCCCACGAATCATAGCATGCCAGGCCTTCCTGTCCATCACCCTCTCCCGGAGTTCACTCAAACTCACGTCCATTGAGTCCGTGATGCCATCCAGCCATCTCATCCTCAGTCATCCCCTTCTCCTCCTGCCCCCAATCCCTCCCAGCATCAGGGTCTTTTCCAATGAGTCAACTCTTCGCATGAGGTGGCCAAAGTACTGGAGCTTCAGCTTTAGCATCATTCCTTCCAAAGAAATCCCAGGGCTGATCTCCTTCAGAATGGACTGGTTGGATCTCCTTGCAGTCCAAGGGACTCTCAAGAGTCTTCTCCAACACCACAGTTCAAAGGCATCAATTCTTCAGCGCTCAGCCATCTTCACAGTCCAACTCTCACATCCATACATGACCACAGGAAAAACCATAGCCTTGACTAGACAGACCTTAGTCAGCAAAATAATGTCTCTGCTTTTGAATATACTATCTAAGTGGTCATAACTTTTCTTCCAAGGAGTAAGCATCTTTTAATTTCATGGCTGCAGTCACCATCTGCAGTGATTTTGGAGCCCCCAAAATAAAGTCAGATACTGTTTCCACTGTTTGCCCATTTATTTGCCATGAAGTGATTGGACCAGATGCCATGATCTTCGTTTTCTGAATGTTGAGCTTTAAGCCAAAATTTTCACTCTCCTGTTTCATTTTCATCAAGAGGCTTTTTAGTTCCTCTTCACTGTCCGCCATAAGGGTGGTGTCATCTGCATATCTCAGGTTGTTGATATTTCTCCTGGCAATATTGATTCCAGCTTGTGCTTCTTCCAGCCCAGTGTTTCTCATGATGTACTCTGCATATAAATTAAATGTCCCCTGGCCACAGTCAATTCCTCTACACGTTTTTATCAATCTGTCTCCCACAGTGCTCATCAACAGCTAAGGTACTGAGTGAGTCATGTTCAACTCTTTTGAGACACCATGGACTGTAGCCTGCCAGGCTCCTCTGTCTATGGAATTATCCAGGCAAGGATATTGGAGTGGGTAATTATTCCCTTCTCCAGGGGGTCTTCCCAACCCAGGAATTGAATCCAGGTCTCCAGCATTGCAGGTGGATTCTTTACCACCCGAGCCATGAGAAAAGCCCATTAAGCTACTGAGTGCTTTGGACAAATCCAGATGTTGATAATGATGTCCTGGTACAACTTTTTCCCTGTAAACAGCTTCATTCTTAGAACGAAGTGACACATTTCTCTGATCAGAAATTAAATGGATTTGAAATCATATTACACAACCACACAGCAATATATGCAGTTAAAATGATTAATAATGAAATGTTGTTTCAGTAAGATATAAGGCAAAACAAGGTTTTTCTATAACTATTCACTGAACAGAATGAACAAGTAGCATCTTCAGAAATCATGAAATGCATGACTTCTAAGATAATAACTCCTTTTGTACTTATTTGTTATCCTTTCTATTGTTTCTTTTGTTACTTCTTCCACTCTATAATGATCCTGGCTTTCTACTTTTTTCTTACTTGTAGCATGGACCACTGACATAGTTTCATGTGTATGTTATTATTGTTCAGTTCAGTTCACTTTAGTTGTTCAGTCATGTCCGACTCTTTGCAACCCCATGAATCACAGCATGCCAGGCCTCCCTGTCCATCACCATCTCCCAGAGTTCACTCAAACTCACGTCCATCAAGTCGGTGATGCCATCCAGCCATCTCATCCTCTGTCGTCCCTTTTACCTCCTGCCCCCAATCCCTCCCAGCATCAGAGTCTTTTCCAATGAGTCAACACTTCACATGAGGTGGCCATACTATTGGAGTTTCAGCTGTAGCATCATTCCTTCCAAAGAAATCCCAGGGCTGATCTCCTTTAAAGTGGACTGGTTGGATCTCCTTGCAGTCCAAGGGACTCTCAAGAGTCTTCTCCAACACCACAGTTCAAAAGCATCAGTTCTTCTGTGCTCAGCCTTCTTCACAGTCCAACTCTCACATCCATACATGACCACAGGAAAAACCATAGCCTTGACTAGACAGACCTTTGTTGGCAAAGTAATGTCTCTGCTTTTGAATATGCTATTAGGTTGGTCATAACTTTCCTTACAAGGAGTGGTGGGTGAAGTCGCTCAGTCGTGTCCGACTCTTTGCGACCCCGTGGACTGTAACCTACGAGACTTCTCCGTCCATGGGATTCTCCAGGCAAGAATACTGGAGTGGATTGCCATTTCCTTCTCCAGAGGATCTTCCCGACCCAGGGATTGAACCCGGGTCTCCTGCATTGAAGGCAGACGCTTTAACCTCTGAGCCACTGGGGAAGCCTTTCAAGGAGTAAGCCTCTTTTAATTTCATGGCTACAGTCACCATCTGCAGTGATTTTGGAGCCCCCCAAAATAAAATCTGACACTGTTTCCACTGTTTCCCCATTTATTTCCCATGAAGTGATGTGACCAGATGCCATGATCTTCGTTTTCTGAATGTTGAGCTTTAAGCCAAAATTTTCACTCTCCTCTTTCACTTTCATCAAGAGGCTTTTAGCTCCTCTTCACTTTCTGCCATAAGAGTGGTGTCATCTGTATATCTGAATTGATATTTCTCCCGGCAATCTTGATTCCATTGTGTGCTTCATCCAGCCCAGCGTTTCTCATGATGTACTCTGCATATAAGTTAAATAAGCAGAGTGACAATATACAACCTTGACATACCCCTTTTCCTATTTTAGGTGAATATAGAAATTCTGCTTAACCTAAATTTTTTTCTGCATGAAGAATTATTGGAAGGTCAACACTTCTCCCTACCTCTGAGGGTTTCCTGTTTACTTCTTCATTCATTCAGTTAACTTTCTGATTATTTGCTGTATCCTAGAGGCACTAGCAACCTTCCTCCCAGACTCAAAATCTTCTTGAACCTCATTCAGGTAACACTATTAATGGAATTGGAAGGACTGATGCTAAAACTGAAACTCCAATACTTTGGCCACCTCACATGAAGAGTTGACTCATTGGAAAAGACTCTGATGCTGAGGGGGATTGAGGGCAGAAGGAGAAGGGGACGACCAAGGATGAGATGGCTGGATGGCATCACTGACTCGATGCACATGAGTTTGATTGAACTCCGGGAGTTGGTGATGGACAGGGAGGCCTGGCGTGCTGTGATTCATGGGATCACAAAGAGTTGGACACGACTGCATGACTGAACTGAGCTGATTACAGGAGTGCCCCTGCCTCTAGTATTTCTGTCTCAAATAAATGGAGTAGTGACCATTTAGCTAGAAGACATGCCACTGTCACTGCACTGTAAGTATTTGGAAGGTGATGTTTTAGTGTTGTTGGGAGTGTATATTCCTAGATTTTGTCCTCTCCATTCCTCTCTCTCCCTCTCTGTCTCTCTCATAGACATCCATGTGCACAAAAAATTATTTGGCTTAATAATGTTAGCATATTGTGTTATAATATGTAATAGTTCAGTTCAGTTCAGTCACTCAGTCATGTCCAACACTTTGTGACCCCAAGGACCACAGCACGCCAGGCCTCCCTGTCCATCACCAACTCCCGGAGTCACCCAAACCCATGTCCATCGAGTCGGTGATGCCATCCATCCAACCATCTCATCCTCTGTCATCCTCTTCTCCTCCTGTCCGCAATCTTTCCCAGCATCATGATCCTTTTCAAATGAATCAGCTGTTCGCATCACGTGGCCAAGTATTGGAGTTTCAGCTTCACCATCAGTCCTTCCAAAGAACATTCAAAACTGCTCTCTTTAGGATGGACTGGTTGTATTTCGCTGCAATCCAAGGGACTCTCAAGAGTCTTCTCCAACACCACAGTTCAAAAGCATCAATTTCTTCAGTGCTCACCTTTCTTTATAGTCCAACTCTCCTGTGATTATGTATGGATGTGAAGACTCTGATGCTGGGAGGGATTGGGGGCAGGAGGAGAAGGGGACGCCCGAGGATGAGATGGCTGGTTGGCATCACGGACTTGATGGATGTGAGTCTGAGTGAGCTCCGGGAGATGGTGATGAACAGGGAGGCATGGTGTGCTGCGATTCATGGGATCGCAAAGAGTCAGACACGACTGAGCGACTGAACTGAACTGAACTCATATCCATACATGACTACGGGAAAAACCATAGCCTTTACTAAATGGACCTTTGTTGGCAAAGTAATGTCTCTTTTTTTAAAATCTGCTGTCTATGTTGGTCATAACTTTTTTGCCAAGGAGCAAGTGTCTTTTAATTTCATGGCTACAGCCACCATCTTCAGTGATTTTGGAGCCCCTCAAAATAAAGTCAGCCACTGTTTCCACTGTTTCTCCATCTATTTCCCATGAAGTGATGGGACCAAATGCTATGATCTTCATTTTCTGAATGTTGAGATTTAAGCCAATTTTTTCACTCTCCTCTTTCACTTTCATCAAGACGCTCCTTAGTTCTTTACTTTCTGTCATAAGGGTGGTGTCACTTGCATATCTGAGGTTACTGATATTTCTCCTGGCAATTTTGATTCCATCTTGTGCTTCATTCAGCCCAGCGTTTCTCATGATGTACTCTGCATATAAGTTAAATAAGCAGGGTGACAAATACAGCCTTGATGTACTCCTTTTCCTGTTTGGAACCAGTCTGTTGTTGTTCCATGCTCAGTGCTAACTGTTATTTCCTGACCTGCATACAGATTTCTCAGGAGGTATAGTCAATAAAGCAAAAATAAATGTTTTTTTTGGAGCTCTTTTGCCTCTTTGATGATCAAAGGATGTTGCCAATTTGATCTCTGGTTCCTCTGACTTTTCTAAAACCAGCTTGAACATCTGGAAGTAAATGGTTCATGTATTGCTGAAGTCTGGCTTGGAGAATTTTGAGCATTACTTTACTAGCATGTGAGATGAGTGCAATTGTGCAGTAGTTTGAGCATTCTTTAGCATTGCCTTTCTTTGGATTGGAATGAAAATTGACCTTTTCCAGTCCTGTGGCCACTGCTGAGTTTTCCTAATTTACTGTCATGTTGAGTGCAGCACTTTCACGGCATCATCTTTCAGGATTTGAAATAGCTCAACTGGAATTTTATTACCTCAACTTGCTTTGTTCATAGTGATGCTTCCTAAAGCCCACTTGACTTCACATCCCAGGATCAAAATATGGTCCACTAGAGAAGGGAATGGCAAATGACTTCAGTATTCTTGCCTTGAGAATCCCATGAACAGTATGAAAAGGAAAAAAGATAGGACACTGAAAGATGCACTTCTCGGGTTGGTAGGTGCCCAATATGCTACTGGAGATCAGTGGAAAAATAACTCCAGAAAGAATGAAGAGATGGAGCCAAAGCAAAAATAACATCCAGTTGTGGATGTGACTAAGGATAGAAGCAGCGTCCAATGCTGTAAAGAGCAATATTTCATAGTAACCTGGAATGTTAGGTCCATGAATAAAGACAAATTAAAAGTGGTCCAACAGGAGATGGCAAGAGTAAACATCAACATTTTAGGAATTAGCAAACTAAAATGGACTGGAGTGGGTGAATTTTACTCAGATGACCATTATATTTACTACTGAGGGCAAGAATCCCTTAGAAGAAATGGAGTAGCCATCATAGTCAACAAAAGAGTCCAAATGCAGTACTGGATGAAATCTCAAAAATTACAGAATGATCTCTGTTTGTTTCCAAGGTAAACCATACAATGTAATATCTAAGAATGCAAATTTTACAGTCTGTTACTTTGGGTCTATAGCCCAGAAGAACCACTTGTTAGCTGCATGACATTTTATCAAGATGTCATCATTAACATCTGTACTTGTCCATAAGCACTCAGTAGCTTAGCTGTTGATGAACAGTGCTGGAGACTGATTGATAAGAACATGTAGAGGAATGACTATGTTGAAAACTGATACTTAACCCAGTGACTCCATCAATAGATTAGTAGTATAACAATACCCACTTCATAGAGTTGTTATGAAAATTTTAAGAGATCATATGTCAAAGATGTTTAACAGTGTGATTGAGATATCATGGGAACTAGGAATCATATAAAATTAGAAATGCTTTGTGGACTACTTTAAAATCAGACAATGTTTAAAATGATTTTTATACAAAAATGTATCATGAATTTTAATTGGTTTATTAAGCATATTCTCAGAAAAAAATACTTTTATAATTGGAAATTGTTTAGATGTCTAGAACTCAGAAATTTCACAATCCAAAAGTCTGCCATCTTTCTCTTTAATACCAAAGTAGTATTTGTCAAAGCCTTATGCTGAAAGCTTTAAGAAGTTTATATATTCCAATTCCTTTTTTTCTCTAATAAACTTTTGGAGATTTACAAGGAAAAATAATAATTCTCATCTGTATTGATTCTCCTTCTTTTGAGGTTTTTAATATTCTATAGGTTACTTCCTGCCACCATGTCATGAAGCTTTCCAAGCTGCTGCTATTCCATCAACTGCCATTGTCTCTCCAAGCGTGAATATCAGCCACTGTTTTCACTTTCCAATGCAGAACGGATAGTAAAACTCAATGAATTTTATTAAATCTTGTGTTTAAATGAGGTAAAAAGGAAACTTTAAACTTTGTTACGACTCATGAAGTCTTTCCATCTTCTCAAAGAGATGCCCTCTACTGGCCAATTTTTTTTTTTTTTTTTTTAAGACTCCAGATTGTCTTTGTGGTGGAGACAAAAAGTACCTTTGACAATATTCACCTGCTTAGAGTCCAAATTAAATGTGAGCTGGCCCTAGAGAGAAGAGGAGCCTTTTTCTATTTTGGATTAAAGCTAGACTTACTCAAGAAGACTTATATTCTGCTTCTAGACATTTTGTGAGTGTTCAAGGAGGGAAATGGTTTATTGCTATGAATGGGGACTTTCACTAGCATGACCTTTTGATGTTGACCTGTTTCTAAAATCTTAGTTAACTTCCTCCAGGAGGAGAAAGTATGACTGGTCTCTGAATCAGTAGTAGAAATGGGCTTTTCACTTCTTCCTCTGGTGAGACAGGATGCATGAATGAAGCATACATTCTTGTCCACCTCTTATTTACTTATTCATTGGTTGTCGTTGTTCAGTCACTCAGTCATGTCCAGCTCTTTGAGACATCATGGACTGCAGCACACCAAGCTCCCTATTCCTCACTTTCTCCTGGAACTTGCTCAGGCTCATGTCCATTGAGTCAGTGATGCCATATAACCATATTGTCCTCTGTCGTCCCCTCTCCTCCCACCTTCAATCTTCCCCAGCATCAGGATCTTTTCTAATTAGTTGACTCTTTGCATAAACTCACTCATATTTGTGACTTTATCAACTAAGGCAGCTAGGTACACACATTATCTTTTTTTCAGACTATTTCATTCACTTCTATACCAATTCTCAAACTTACTTCTAAAAGGAAGCATCCATCAATTAAACCTATCTCCCTCCAATACTTCCTTGTTGAAAGATTTTTTATATACAATGTTACATACAATATGTGCTATTTTTTTTAGTTGTAGTATATTACTTTGTAGTTGCTTCCAAGTTTATCAGAAATGTGTTTTAAATAACTAAACAAATAGTAATATTGTGACAGATGGGAAATGTTTTTCATTTATCTTTTCCACATATTCACAGAATGTGCTTTCTTTTTCTATATAGTGAATACTCAATAAATACAATTATCTGGCAACATAAATGTCTGATAACATTTTATATCTTTTAGCTTTGATTTAAAGACAATGAATATTTGAGGAGTATTTTACAAAAATTTGATTAACTTTATATATATATATATATACATAAACACACACACATATATATATGTACATATGTATATAAATGTCACTGGATAAAGGTTTAGATATGTTGTCATGAATCCTACTGAGACCTGAAGGACAAAACTACTTCTAACAATGTTTATCATAAGCAAGATTTATTTTGCAAAAACAGATTTTCAGATTCAAAAGCCACACTTTGTTTATCACCACAATCTTTTACACAGGTCTATATGGAGGATTACATTGAGCAAAATATTAGTGTCTTAAAAGTTTGCATTTTTATTGTTTTAAAACATTGAGGCCCAGTTTTATTCTGATCATTCTAACTGTGTTATTAAATTGGGGGTGGGGGTGAGCACAGAATGGTTTTATTAGCATTTTCCCCTCTCCAAGAGCTTTTTCTTCTATTGATTTGAGTATCAACCAATGCTAGCAAGCGAGAAAATTAAAGTAACAGTAAATTTGACAATATCTCTGTCTGTGATACTATGGGGTTTTCTCAATGGCTCAGTGAGTAAAGAATCTGCCTGCAATGCAGGGGACATGACAAAGGAGACACAGATTCATTCCCTGGGTTGGGAAGATCCCGTGGAAGAGGAAATGGCAACCTATTTCAGTATTCTTGCAAGATAATCCCATGGACAAAGGAGCCTGGAAGGCTATATATACATAGAGTTGCAAACAGCTGGACACGATTGAGCAATTGAGCACATTATATTTACCGTATGATAGTATAGTTGAAATACTTCTATTTGAACAAAGTTGCTCATCATCTGTAACACAAGTTGTTTCAAGTGTATTCTTCTAAGAGTTGTGTTCTAAACCCTATGGTCTGCTCTGTCTTACTATCACACTGTAACACTTCTAGTTGATTTTATGATAACTATATTGACTTTATGTAATTTTATCAGAACATTGCTCCTTGGTTTATAATGCTTTTTATTATTTACTTGCTATATTATTTCTCCCTTCTATCAATTAATAGGGAAAATGCTAGCTTATGCAGAGCCCCAAACAATAAATCTATACACACACACACTCCTCCCTCTCTCTGTAATGGATTCTACTTTTTTTAAAAGAATCATTAGACACTGAATTCACCTCTTTACCCTCTTTAATAATTGTATAACTCCCTTTGGTAAATAATGATAAATATCAGACAGATTCTCTTGGCCAGTTCAAGGTTGTTCCAGAATTTTAGCTACACTCAAGGGTTTTTAGATTTTTTTTGCACTGAGAAGCCAAATTGTTTCATAGTCTCAGATATAGTTTCATCCTTTCTCTGGATTGGGTACCTTCTGCTGTAGGTAGTCTTCTGTCCTGCTTTAACATACCCAAAAAGAACTCAGTCAGCTCACACTGAAGAGGGTGAACTCACCTTTCATGGATTTCAGATGCTCAGTTCCTCAGAAATCTATCCTCAAACATAACTTTTCTAAGACGCCTTTTCCAGGTGTGTGTCTGCCTACATGTGTCTGCTATGGTTCTTAGCATTTTAAGATAAGTGAGTTCATTTAACTGTCATGCTAACCCTCTGAAATAGCAGAGTTGATAACATCCATGGCCTATTCTGCTCACCTTTACCTGTCGGTGCATTCAGCAGCTGAGTGCTCAGAGATGTTCCCATCTCTGGAGAACTGCCCTCCCCTCTCACCAGACCTGCCATACTGGAGAGATTAGGCCCAGTCCTCAAACAAGGGTATAAGAGACTTTTTTGCTTGACACTGGAACAACTCCATGCTTCCTCCATGTGTTCTAGTTGAAGTAAGCTCCAACTGTGGTGGCTACTCTCCATGATGGCTCCCCAGTGAATCCATATCTCTTGGTATTTATCTGTTTATGTGACCCTTTTCTATACTGAATCTGGGAAAGCCCAATAAGATGTATAATCAATAGAATAGAATATCACCAACAGAATGGGGGCAAACGCGACACTGCAGTTCTCTGAGGTTAGATATAGGAACCTTTAAAGGTTCTCCATTTATCTTTTGTAATGTTTGTTCTGGGGAAGGTAAGCTACTACATTAAAATTAAAAGTCTGATTATCCTGTGAGAGCTGTGATGTGAGGAGCACAAGCTGGGTGGAGAGAATCTGAATGGAGACAGAACAGATGCTGAGTTGCTACAGGTATTCCAGCCCTCCCAGCCCAAGTGTCAGGCATGTGAGTGAATATACTACCTTGAACATTTCAATCTCAGTGGATGCAACATGGGGAAGAAATGAGGACCCAAAGCTTATATCTCCAGTTGTGTTTTCCTTGTCACCTTCAGTCATTTGAGTCACCTCACCTCACTGTACTCTGCCCAAATTTCTGATCCCCCAGAATCATGAGATAATAAAATTGGAGAAAAGGATACAATGGTGAGCATCATTTGCAGCAGTGATAACAAACACAAATGAGACCACACACTAGTTTAGCTTCTTCTCTAGCTCTATGCCACTTCCCTTCCTTTCTTTAGTGCAGTCATTCAGTAAGTCATTTGCACAAGAATCATCTCTGCTCTTCTTCTATATGACTGTACCTAAAATTGGTAGGTTCTATTGGGAATCACACTTTATAGATGCTCAGATGGAGGCACAGATGAATAAAATATGTAACCAAAATCCATAACGAATACTTAGGAGAGCTGGTATACTAGAACCAGGCCCAGAGCCCTTGTTCATAACCGGAATGCTATCAGGATACTAGATAGCTCCAGACCAGAATAACTGCTGCCTACCATGGGCGGAATATCGCATTTGGCTACTGTATTCAACCTCCAAATTCAAACAAGATTTAGAATGTAAAGAGCAATCACTTATCCATTTTCTGACTTTTTTTTTCTTTCTGAGGGTCTGTGTCTTCTACTGAGAGAAAGAATCCACACTGTCTTGTTTAGCACGTAAGCCTTCTGTGAAATGGCAGCATGACAACACGTGGGGTGCCTGGCTGTCAGCCAAGTACAGTGGTGTTCTGTTTGCACCATGCCAATCCTTTGTCACTTGTTAAAAATTCAGTGTTATCTCCTTTCCCAAACATTGCTACCATCTGCCTTCACATGACTCTGACAATGACTATGTGGTGATTGCAGTTGTGTGCCTAATACTAACTATTACAGTGTCCAATGGCCAGAGCAAGCATCTCTCTTTAAACTCTATCCTTCTAGTTTTCCCCAGATCCCCAAAGCTCCTTGCTTATTCTTTCGAAATGTTGTGATGGTATTGGAAACTACTGATGCTTTCTGCTTCATAAAGGAAAAAAAAAGTACAGTATTATAAAAATCTTTCTATACATCCATCAATCAAATTAAAATAGCTTTAGGGGCTAATTTTTTAAGATGACAATTAGAGTTATAGTGTGAACTGGCAAAACTGTTCATTTAATTTTGTTAAATGGAGCCAAGATAACTTGATAGTTTTACAGTAGCATTTTCCCAAATGTATACTTATAAATAAGTCAGTGCTTGCATTATGGATCTTTAGATTCTTTTCAAAGTTTTTAGGAAATACTACATAGTTTAAAATGGCATAGTCTTAGCAAGTGTTGTTTGACAGGTTTGGCAGGATTCCATCAATAAGAAATTCCTGAGACAGCAAATTTTTTCCCAACATTCAACTTCAGTAAAAATATGTTCATCTCCATTTCAACACCTTAGCTGTAAAAGTATCAGTTAATGTTTATTACCTTCTTAGAGCTATAATAAAAAAAATCCATATATGTAACTTTGAGACAGAGATCTTCCTTGTGAAATGCCTGACATTAAGCTCAGCAGAACCAGGGGCTGGAGAGCCTTATATAAGTGTAAGAAGGAAGACAAGAGGATCTAATTCACTTTGGAAGGAAAGCAAATGATAATACCAGAATAAAAATCCCTTGGTATCTATCCTAGGAAATTATACAACTAACTGTGGGGTTCCATTTAGTCAGAATCCTAAGTGCCAGAGACATTAAACACACACACACACACACACACACACACACACACACACACACACAAAGGAAGTCACTGATCAATATAAAAGTCCTAAATGGTGGTTCTTTACCTTTCTTCAATGAACAAACAGACAAAAATAAAACAAACAAAGAACTTACCTGAGTTTCTCCCTGCAAATCCTACCTGAATTTACTAGAATTTTATCTCGGACAAGTTTCACTCAGCTTCAGTGACCATGCTGCTTCTCTACCTGGCTAACTAGCATTCATTCTCCGCATCTCCTCTTAGGCATTACTGCCTCTGAGCCCCTCCAGTCTTTAGTGAGTAACCCTCTTTGGCTTTTCCACAGTTCCATGTTTTTCTATCCTAACACCCATTCTTCTGTATGATAATTACTTGCATGTTATTCTCATTCACAGTCATATCCCTGATGTTTAAAATTACACATAAAGAACACAGTTGATGTGTGATAAACATTCATTTACCCCAATATTTATTAAGCAATGACTATATTCCAGGAGCTGTGCTAAGTACTTAAAATACAGCAAACAAGAAGCCAAACATTCTTCCTGACCTGATGGAGCCTCCATTGAACATGGGACAGTAGACACTATTTCTTTTGGGTCCATTGAATATCCTTGCTATTAAGAATAGTGTGATAATTGTTGGACTTCACCAAAAGTATACTCTTTCTGTCATATCTTTACCATCCATTAGCCCCATTTTGGGAGAAGGAAATGGCAACACACTCTAATATTCTTGCCTGGAGAATCCTGTGGACAGAGGAGCCTGGTGGGCTGCTGTCCATGAGGTTGCACAGAGTCGGACACAACTGAAGCAACATAGCATGCATGCATTCATTGGAGAAGGAAATTGCAACCACTCCAGTAATCTTGCCTGGAGAATCCCAGAGACAGAGAAGCCTGGTGGGCTGCTGTCTATGGGGTCGCATAGAGTCGGACACGACTGAGGTAACTTAGGAGCAGCAGCCCCATTCTGCCTTCCCTTCCTTCTACTCCAGCTTGGATTTCATGGTCCATTATTTTTGGCACTCTTTTGCTTGCACCTCCACTCTTCTTCCTCTGGAACACTTTCTTGGCAGAGCCCAACCGTAGGTCAACACAACTCTCTACATACTACATGTGTATAGTGATTCTGTGTAGGTAGCATGGTTACAGGAAAAAAAAGAAAGAAAGAAAATCCTACTGCCTGAATTTATTCTATTTACGAGTAGAAATTGCAAGCTACACAGGTCTCCTTCTGTATTTACCTTATCCTTTCACCCTCTCATCCTTTCCCCATTCTGGTCCCCATTTTCTGGCTTTCCCTATCTATTTGCTCAATTACCTCAGCAACGTCCGCTAGATCATGGAAAAAGCAAGAGAGTTCTAGAAAAACATCTATTTCTGCTTTATTGACTGTGCCAAAGCCTTTGATTGTGTGGATCACAATAAACTGTGGAAAATTCTGAAAGAGATGGGAATACCAGACCACCTAACCTGCCTCTTGAGAAATCTGTATGCAGGTGAGGAGCAACAATTAGAACTGGACATGGAACAACAGACTGGTTCCAAATAGGAAACAGAGTACGTCAAGGCTGTATATTTTCACCCTGCTTATTTAACTTATATACAGAGTTGCTGCTGCTGCTGCTAAGTCGCTTCAGTCGTGTCCGACTCTGTGCGACCCTATAGACGGCAGCCCACCAGGCTCCGCCGTCCCTGGGATTCTCCAGGCAAGAACACTGGAGTGGGTTGCCATTTCCTTCTCCAATGCATGCAAGTGAAAAGTGAAAGGGAAGTCACTGAGTCGTGTCCAATTCTCAGCGACCCCATGGACTGCAGCCCACCAGACTCCTCCATCCATAGGATTTTCCAGGCAAGAGTACTGCAGTGGGGTGCCATTGCCTACATCATGAGAAATGCTGGACTGGAAGAAACACAAGCTGGAATCAAGATTGCCGGGAGAAATATAAAAAACCTCAGATATGCAGATGACACCACCCTTATGGCAGAAAGTAAAGAGGAACTAAAAGGCCTCTTGATGAAAGTGAAAGAGGAGAGTGAAAAAGTTGGCTTAAAGCTCAAAATTCAGAAAACGAAGGTCATGGCATCTGGTCACATCACTTATGGGAAATAGATGGGGAAACAGTGTTAGACTTTATTTTTTGGGCTCCAAAATCACTGCAGATGGTGACTGCAGCCATGAAATTAAAAGATGCTTACTCCTTGGAAGAAAAGTTATGACCAACTTAGATAGTATATTCAAAAGCAGAGACATTACTTTGCCCACTAAGGTCCATCTAGTCAAGGCTATGGTTTTTCCTGTGGTCATGTATGGATGTGAGAGTTGGACTGTGAAGAAGGCTGAGCGCCGAAGAATTGATGCTTTTGAACTGTGGTGTTGGAGAAGACTCTTGAGAGTCCCCTGGACTGCAAGGAGATCCAACCAGTCCATTCTGAAGGAGATCAACCCTGGGATTTCTTTGGAAGGAATGATGCTAAAGCTGAAGCTCCAGTACTTTGGCCACCTCATGCGAAGAGTTGACTCATTGGAATAGACTCTGATGGTGGGAGGGTTTGGGGGCAGGAGGAGAAGGGGACGACCGAGGATGAGATGGCTGGATGGCATCACTGACTCATGGACATGAGTCTGAGTGAACTCCAGGAGATGGTGATGGACAGGGAGACCTGGTGTGCTGCGATTCATGGGGTCACAAAGAGTCAGACACGACTGAGCGACTGAACTGAACTGAACTATAAACATGCTATAATATCTTCCATCTTAAAATCATCTACATGGATCTCCAGCTATTTCTTCAATAATTAGTTAGTTTTATGGTAAAATTCTGCCAAGAATTTATGCTCTCTGTCTCTAATTCCTGTTTTTCTGTTCCCCCTTTCCCTAAGCATCATCAGTCTTTAAGGTTGTCTTGTCTGAATCACCAACTACCACTATGTTGAGAAGTCAAGCAGTTTCTCCTAAGTCTTCAGATTCCTCAACTGCTCAGAGGCACTTGACATTTTGCCATTATTTCTGGAACATTAGACTCCCCAGGTTTTCTTATTTTCTACTTGTCCAGTACTCTTGACTGGCCCTCTTTTTTGACTCACCTTGTAAACACGTTAATGTCCTTTGAAGCTCTTATCCTCATGTTAAAACACATCTCCTGAGTGACTTCATCTAGTCCCAGAGCTTTTATAGAAGCTGATGATTCTCAGAGTCACATAATCCTCAAACTTCCCCTGGTCAATAGACTCATAGAGTGTATCTAACTACCTGTTGAGATTTCCACCTGATTTTAATAGGTGTCTTACATATATAGGACTTTAAATCCATTACATGGAATACTCACTCTTTATACCTTCTAAAATTGTTCTTTATACCATTTATGTCTAAGCTTAATCATTGTTTCTTCAAAATATTCCATTCCATCTAACAAACCAGTCAAACACTTTCCCAACTATATATTCTCTTACTCTGCTATAAATTCCTTTAGAGTAGTTACTTGTTTATTTTAATCTCTCTTACTAGAAAGTAAGACCCATGAGGTCATGCATAACTGTATCCTTAGAACCTGAAGCAAAACATAAAACACAGAAGGCATTCAAAAATTTTGATACATTTTTAAATAAAATAATTACAGATAGTCATAGTCTGCAAGAAAAAAAAATAGCATGTGGTGTTGTATTTAAAAACACTGTGGAAGGGTGACTAGAATTGGCAGAGTCTATCTTTCTGAGATAATTACTAAGATTTAATGATGAGAAGGGAGCTGCTTTGGGTAAAGCCCGGGAAACCACATTTGAGAAAGAGGGAAAGAAAGTGTAACAAAACTACAAAAAGAGCTTGCTGAATTCCAGGAACTATTGGAAGACCTTTGTGACTGGGACACAATGAGGGAAGGAGGGAATGGCTTGAGATCAGGATGGAGAGATGAGGTTCTCTTAGGCAATTATAAGAAGTTTTAATATTATTCTTAGCAAACTAAAAAACTACTGCAAAGTTTTAAGCAGGGAATTGGCATGATATTATTTCTTAATAAGGGCTTGCTGTTTAGTGGCTAAAGAATGGAAAGAGAGCAACACAAAAGTAAACACCAGGGAGAGTAGATATGGCGATTAACATTAGTTCAGGAAAGAGATAATGATGGCTGATCTCAGGTTGTGGCATGATATGGAGAAAACTATATAGGCTGGCAATTTATTTTGAATGTAGAACTGACAGGTGTTTTTAATAAATTGAATCTGGGTTCAATCATTTTGGTTAGATTAAATCTGAGATATCTATAAGATATGCCAGTGGAGGTGTCTGGGCTCTGATAAGTTTATGTAATTGAACTTCTGAGGTGGTTTTATTATATTCCCCACTTTACAGGGGAATTTACTGAGATAGAGAGAAGTTAATAAATTTCTTTGCATTCTTTAGCAGCAAATGGAAAAGTGAGAAGCACATTAAGTCTGTCTCACACTAAAGCAGTGTATATAATATACTAAGTGTGGAAGATCTGGGAAGAAATCTGGTCAAGAAATACAGATTTCAGAGTTGTTAGCAGATGGTATTATATTTAAGAGGTGCAACTACCTAAGAAGAGAAGATTGAGACTTGACAAGATATGAACCTGCCGAAACTGACTGAAGATAAAAAGGCAACATGATGGTCAGATCAATTAGATAAGAGGAAAATCACCAGTAAATTTCATGGCAGCAGGCACAGCAATACTGGGAGGAAGGAATGGTGAACAGAGTTGAACTGTTGATGATCAAGTAACATGAGTACAAGTTGTTGTTCAGTTGCTCGGTCGTGTCCGACTCTTTACAACCATATGGACTATAGCACACCAGGCTTCCCTGTCCTTCATCATATCCCAGAGCTTACCCAGACTCATGTCCATTGAGTTGGTGATGCCATCCAACTATCTCATCCTCTGTCTTCCCCTTCTCCTCATGCCTTCAATCTTTCCCAGCATAAGTGTCTTTTCTAATGAGTCGGCTCTTTGCATCAGGTGGCCAAAGTATTGGAGCTTCAGCTTCAGCATCAGTCCTTCCAATAAACAAGTAAGTGCACGATTAAAGATCTTCAAAAGAATATTTCCTATAGAGACTCAGAAACCTCTTTTATTCTCTTCAATTTTTAAATAAAAACTATAATCAAACATATCTAAAAAAGTATAAAGCATAGGAAAAATAGAGAAATGAAGATTTTTAAGTCATGTGAATTTGGACAAGTCTTTTGACTTTCTCTAAAGCTTTAATTCCTTGTCATAAGCAATAAAAGTTGTCAATTCTATATCCTTTATAAGCTTCTTTGAAACCAAATGTGGTGATAGACTGTTAGAATGTTTTTAAAGACTCTTGAAACATTAATGCATATTAGTTCTTATTACACAAGTGATCATTAACATTTTCCCTTATTCTATCTTCCCACTGAATAGCACAACTCAAAGACTATAATTTCTATTATTTACTTCCCTTGCGGATAACGTAGTAAAGAATCTACCTGCAATGCAGGAGACCTGGGTTCAACCCCTGGGTAGGTAGGGAAGATCCCCTGGGAATGGCTAACCATGCCAGTATACTTGCTTGGAGAATTCCATGGACAGGAAAGTCTGGCAGGCTACAGTCCCTAGGGTCGCAAAGAGTTGGACATGATTGAGCAACTAACACTTTATTTAGTTCACTTGGGCCTAGTACTATAGAATACATTTCACAGGATGTGTGTGTGTGTGTGTGTGTGTGTGTGCTCAGTCCTGTCTGACTCTTTGAGACCCTACAGACTGTAGCCCGCAAGTCTCCTCTGTCACTGGAATTTTCCAGGCAGGAATCCTGGAGTGGGTTTCTATTTCCTCTTCCAGGGGGGATCTTCCTGACCCTGGAGTCCTACCCATGTCTCTTGAATCTCCTGTAAGCAGATAGGGTGATTTTTTTACCACTGCGCCTGTGAGAGATGTCAAATCAGAAGCTGTTTTCCAGATGCTGTGATATGATATTGTGATTCATCATAAGAGATGCATATTTGGTCTTCCAGCCATTCCTGACACATGACTGCATGTGTGCTAAGTCACTCAGTCGTGTTCGACACTGTGTAACCCGATGGACCATAGCCGGCCAAGCTACTCTGTCCATGGCATTCTCCAGGCAAGAATACTAGAGTGGATTGCCATTTCCTCCTCCAGAGGATCTTCATGATTCTGGGATGGAACCTGAGTCTCTTGCACTCCTGATTTGGCAGGCAGGTTTTACCACTAGCACCAATTTCCTAAGTAATGAGCGGAGTTTTGTTATGTTAATGAAGTGATTTGGTAAAAGCCGTTAGGTTAAGAATATAAGCTTTTTGTCAGGAGAACCAACCCTGTGATTAGGGGGTGTGACTTTGAGTCTATTCCTAACCTATCACTTTTTCCACATCTACCTCAGCTTCCTAGAAGAAGGGAGGAGCTGGAGGCTGGATCAATTGTCCTTTCATCAGGATGTTCATTTGTATCTTTTGTTATGTCCTTTTAATTAATTTTTATTTTTTTTTAGTTTGTTTTGCTTTACAATACTGTATTCGTTTTGTTACACATTGACATGAATTAGCCATGAGTGTACATGAACTCCCATTCCCGACCCCCTCCTCCACCCTCCCGCCCCACACCCTCTCTCTGGATTATCCCCGTGCATCAGTCCCTAGCATCCTGCATCCTGCATCAAACCTGGACTGGCAATTCATTTCGCTTATGATATCACACATGTTACATTGCCACTCTGCCAACCCATCCCACCCTCTCCCTCTCCCACAGAGTCCAAAAGGCCATTCTATACAACTGTGTCTCTTTTGCTGTCTTGCGTACAGGTTTATCATTACCATCATTCTAAATTCCATATATATGTGTAAGTATACTGTATTGATGTTTTTCTTTCTGGCTTACTTCACTCTGTATAATCGGCTCCAGCGTCATCCACCTCATTAAAACTGATTCAAATGTATTCTTTTTAATAGCTGAGTAATACTCCATTGTGTATATGTACCACAGCTTTCTTATCCATTCATCTGCTGATGGACATCTAGGTTGCTTCCATGTCCTGGCTATTACAAACAGTGCCGCGATGAACATTGGGGTACACGTGTCTCTTTCAATTCTGGTTTCCTCGGTGTGTATGCCCAGCAGTGGGATCGCTGGATCATAAGGCAGTTCTATTTGCAATTTTTTAAGGAATCTCCACACTGTTTTCCATAGTGGCTGTACTAATTTGCATCCCACCAACAGTGTAAGAGGGTTCCCTTTTCTCCACACCCTCTCCAGCATTTATTGCTTGTTGACTTTTGCATCGCAGCCATTCTGACTGGTGTGAAATGGTACCTCATTGTGGTTTTGATTTGCATTTCTCTGATAATGAGTGATGTTGAGCATCTTTTCATGTGTTTGTTAGCCATTCGTATGTCTTCTTTGGAGAAGTGTCCTTTTAAAATAAATATAATACAGTTATCCAGTAGATAAAATGTTTCTCTAAGTTCTGTGAACTGCTTTCGTAAAAGAACCTGTAAAGGACTTGGAGGAACATTTGCTTTGGTAACCAGTTGGTCAGAAGTACAAGCAACAACCTGGGTTTGTGACTGGCATCTGAATGGTGGGGGGATGTCACTTCTGAGGATTGTTTTCTGACATAAGAATATTTCCAGTCCCTCACACTGGAATTTAATGATCAGGAACCCAAAAGAGGTGCCTTCATAAACATTTTAATTATAATTATTATTAATAGTATCAGTATTTATAGGTACTCATTTCAATCATCCCACACATCACTTTTTTCTAGGAATGGGAATATAAATTTTATATTTTTAAGTACATATTTACTTCTGTTGTAAAAATTTATAATACAGTAAAGCTGTGAGTGATAATCCTAAATTTGGAGGCTTTCTTGATACTATTCTCAACTGTAAAATTTTTTTTTAATGGAAAGCAAGAAAGAGAATGATTTCATGTTTCCTTATAGAAAGTTGTGTGTATAAACATGCTTCTAGCACCTGTATACCTCACAGCCATATTACAGGGAACCTATCACTACTAAGACATGAAGGATAAAGAGATAAAATAACAATATAATCAATAATAATATTAATGATTTTAGAATTTAGTTGGATAGACTAAGCACAAAAACAGCCTGAAAATATCAGCAACAGCATATCTGAAGAGACAGTGTTCAAACAGAAATTTGTAACAGCCCATCACATAAAACATATGGCTAAAAATTAATAAATGGAAACTGAAGGCAAAAAAACAATACAGTTATCAATATCCCTATTATATGTTAGCTAATTAATTAGAAATCTAAGTCTTACAGTCAGTAGATTTTATTACAAGGCCAGAATCACCTTTCATTGTAGCCATTGCCCTTTGGTGTCCTAGAATAACTTTACAAAATCATATGCTCATCTGGAATTTTTATAAACCAATTAGGACTTCTCTGGACAAGTTCCAAAATGATCACTCTGGACAAGATTATAATGGAGACCAGTATAAAGGTTTAATCTTATTGCAGTGTGGCAGCAACTTTGCCATTTACAGTTCCCTCACACATTCAGGAACCTCATATTCTGTGATGGAGAATGGGGAAAATAGGACCAGGAGAAACTAGAGAAAACAGTCTGGTTTTTTGACTATTAACTTGGAATTATTAGTACTAAGAATTCTCATTTACCTATAGACTTGGGTACTTGAATTATAAGCCCTAGAAATTTCAGGGTTTTTGTAGGTTCCTATTGGGACTGAGGCAAGAGATAGATGTGCCACACGGTTAGCAGCTGGTGTTTGTTCCCTGCAGACAGATACCCAAGATGAGGAGGAAGATGAGCCAAACTCTGCCCAGATAAGGGAGCACATGTATCTCATTCTTGAGGTCAAGGAGACCTTCCCAACTGTACATGTGCAGAAAAGCTCTTTAGAGATCTAAAAGGGAGTGATGTCAGCCTAGCCAGAGACATCTTCACAGAAATGATCTTGGCTAAGAGATGTGCAAACACACATGGGAGAACCCTGAGATAAACCAAATATGGACTCAGAACTAGACAAAGCAAGACGATTGGCCAGTGAATCCAGGATGAAATTGATTCAGACTACTATAAGGGTGTGACTCTCTCTGAGCCTGTGCCTGTGTCTATCCACATGTACTCTTTTTCCTCCTAATAAACTGTTCCAATACTTCCTGTCTGTCTGCAGAAATCAACTTCTACACAGCTGATGGGCCAGGGCTTTGTCACTGACCACTGGTCCCTGGTGGTTTAGTAGCTAAGATTCAGAACCTTTCTGCCGCAGCCTGATATCTCTCTGGCTGAGAACCAAAATCCTGCTTCAAGTCTCTGCAAGCCTAGGCCTCTGAGATCAGGATTTCCTTTGGCTTTTATCCTTCATTTTCATATCAACTTGTCAGAGAAAATAAAAATTATAGAGATATCTAGTAACAGGAGATGACAAAAGTTACAATCAACATTTTAGGAATCAGTGAACTAAAATGGATGGGAATGGGTGAATCTAATTCAGATGACCATTATATCTACTACTGTGGGTAAGAATCCCTTAGAAGAAATGGAGTAGCCATGATAGTAAGCAAAAGAGTCTGAAATGCAGTACTTGGATGCAATCTCAAAAAAGACAGAATGATCTCTCTTCATCTCCAGGGCAAACCATTCAATATCAGAGTAATCCAAGTCTATGCCCCAACCAGTAATGCTGAAGAAGCTGAAGTTGAATGGTTCTATGAAGACCTACAACACTTAATAGAACTAACACCCCCAAAAGATTTTCATTTTAGAGGACTGGAATGCAAAAGTAAGCAGTTAGAAATACCTGGAGTAACAGACATATTTGGCCATGGAGTACAGAATAAAGCAGGGCAAAGGCTAATAGAGTTTTGCAAAGAGAACACACTGGTCATAGCAACCCCACTCTTTCAACAACACAAGAGAAGACTCTATACATGATCACCAGATGGTCAATACCAAAATCAGATTGATCATATTCTTTGCAGCCAAATGGAGATCTCTACAGTCAGTAAAACCAAGACTGGGAGTTGACTGTGGCTCAGCTCATGAATTCCTTATTGCCAAATTCAGACTTAAATTTAAGAAAGTAGGGAAAACCACTAGACTATTCAGGAATGACCTAAATCAAATCTCTTATGATTATATAGTAGAAGTGACAAATAGATTAAAGGGATTCGATTTGACAGACAGAGTACCTGAAAAATAATGGACAGAGGTTCATGACTTTGCATAGGAAGGAGTGATCAAGATCATCTCCAAGAAAAGAAATGCAAAAAGGCCAATGGCTGTCTGAACAGGCCTTACAAATAGCCGTGAAAAGAAGAGAATCAAAAAGCAAAGCAGAAAGGAAAGGTATACTCATTTGAATACGGAGTTCCAAAGAATAGCAAGGAGAGATAAGAAAGCCTTCCTCAGTGATCATTGCAAAGAAATAGAGGAAAACAATAGAATGGGAAAGACTCTTCTCTTCAAGAAAATTAGAAATACCAAGGGAACATTTCATGCAAAGATGGGCATAATAAAGAACAGAAATGGTACGGACTTAACAGAAGCAGAAGATATTAAAAAGCGGGGGAAAGAATATATAGAAGAACTATACAAAAAAGATCTTCATGACTCAGATAACCACAATGGTGTGATCACTCACCTAGAGCCAAACATCCTGGAATATGAAGTCAAGTGGGCCTTAGGAAGCACCACTACAAACAAAGCTAGTGGAGGTGATGGAATTCCAGTTGAGCTATTTCAAATCCTGAAAGATGATGCTGTGAAACTGCTGCACTCAATATGCCAGCAAATTTGGAAAACTCAGCAGTGGCCACAGGAAAAGGTCAGGTTTCATTCCAATCCCAAAGAAAGGCAAAGCCAAAAAAATGCTCAAACTACCACATAATTGCGCTCATCTCACACACTAGCAAAGTAATGTTCAAAATTCTTCAAGACAGATTTCAACAGTACATCCACCATGAACTTCCAGATGTTCAAGTTAGATAAGGCAGAGGAACCAGAGATCAAATTGCCAACATCTGTTGGATAATTGAAAAAGTGAGAGAGTTCCAGAAAAACATCTACTTGTGCTTTATTGACTATGCCAAAGCCTTTGACTGCATGGATCACAGCAAACTGTGGAAAATTTCTCAAGAAATGGGAATACCATACCACCTGACCTGACTCCTGAGAAATCTGTATGCAGGTCAAGAAGCAACACTCAGAACTGGTCTTGGAGGTATGGGCTAGTTTCAAATTGGGAAAAGAGTACGTCAAAGCTGTATATTGTCACCCTGCTTATTTAACTTATATGCAGGTAAATCACAAGAAATGCTGGGCTGGATGAAGTACAAGCTGGAATCAAGATTTCCAGGAGAAATAACAATAACCTCAGATATGCAGATGACATCACATTTAAGGCCAAAATGAAGATGAACTAAAGATCCTCTTGATGAAAGTGAAAGAGGAGAGTGAAAAAGCTGGCTTAAAGCTCAACATTCAGAAAACGAAGATCATGGCATCTGGTCCCATCACTTAATGGCAAATAGATGGGGAAATAATGGAAATAGTGGCTGACTTTATTTTTTGTGGCTCCAAAATTACTGCAGATGGTGACTGTAGCCACAAACATAAAAGACACTTGGTCCTTGGAAGAAAACTTATGACCAACCTAGACAGCATATTAAAAAGCAGAGACATTACTTTGCCAACAAATGTCTGTCTAGTC
The DNA here is from genome assembly GCA_006408695.1 of Aepyceros melampus. Taxonomy (NCBI): domain Eukaryota; kingdom Metazoa; phylum Chordata; class Mammalia; order Artiodactyla; family Bovidae; genus Aepyceros; species Aepyceros melampus. Next base: position 67,602 of record SJXQ01002871.1, read on the forward strand.
AAAACTATGGTTTTTTGTCATGTATGGACGTGAGAGTTGGAATATAAAGAAAGCTGAGTGTCGAAGAATTGATGCTTTTGAACTGTGGTGTTGAAGAAGACTCTTGAGAATCCGTTGGACTGCAAAGAGATCCAACTAAACCATCCTAAAGGAAATCAATCCTGAATATTCACTGGAAGGACTGACGCTGAAGCTGAAACTCCAATACTTTGGCCACCCAATGCGAAGAACTGACTCATCGCAAAAGACCCTGATGCTGGGAAAGATTGAAGGCAAGAGGAAAAGGGGATGACAGAGAATGAGATGGTTGGATGGTATCACTGACTCAATGGACATGAGTTTGAGTGAACTCCGGGAGTTAGTGATGGACAGGGAAGCCTGGTGTGCTGCTATCCATAGGGTCGCAAAGAGTGGTACATGGCTGAGTGATTGAACTGAACTGAACTAGTAACAAAATGACTAAATACTCTGAGATAAAATGGGTTTGGGGAATTCTATTTGATAGACGAAAAATGCAGACATCAGAATCACATTGGAAAAATAACTCGAACAGCAGATCCAGGATTCTGGTGCCCTTCAAACTCAGCAGGTTCTTAACAGGCAGCCATACCCCCTCAGTTCAGAATGACTCAAACGTTAACCAATTTATAATTTAATTTTGAAATTTAAGGAATCCTCATGGTATTTTGCTAAAAATTATACCCCATCTCTTTTGCACCCTAATGAATGCTAAGAAAGGGTTGCTTCTCATGAGAATGTCAAAGAAAAATCGCACCAGATGAGGTTAAACAAGCAAGGAAAATTTATTTAAGTCAGTTACTGTAGGAGAGAGGTTGAACTTGCCTCCACTAAAACAAAAGGCAGACTAGTTTTTAAACACTGACATGAGTGGAAAAGTACTAGAGGACATTAGTGGAGAGGTGTAGTCAGTGTGATTGGATCCTCACTGCCATCTATGGGGTCACACAGAGTCGGACATGACTGAAGCAACTTAGCAGCAGCAGCAGCTCAGTTGCTAAGTCATGTCTGACTCTTATGATCCCAGGGACTGTAGCCCACCAGACTCTTCTGTCTATGATATTTCCAAGCAACAATATGGCAGGGTGTTGCCATTCCTTTCTCCAGGGGATCTTCCTGGCCTGTGGAGGAGACCTGTATCTCCAGCTTGGCAGGAGGATTCTTTACCACTGAGCCACCTGGGAAGCCCAAAGTTGAGCTTCTACCTTTGCATAGAGACTGAGAGATGGAGCCTGTGTTTACTGAGAACTGCATTTCTGAGAGAATATTTAAATCTCAAAGGGGCAGAAAAAGAATTTTACAGTTGCAAGTTTTCTAAAGTAAGAAAAGGGAGATCAGGGGTTTACAGTCAGGAAGAAACCTGTCAAGCAGAGGTTGATTAAGCAGAGGGGAACATTCACTCTCTGTTGGTCAAGGGTTGCAGGACTTATGCCCAAGACAGATACTGCTGAAACAATCTTTTATGGTGTATGTACTTACAGCCTGGATTTCCCAGGTGACTCTAACTGGTAAAGAACCCACCTGCCAGTGCAAGAGATGCAAGAGATGCAGGTTTGATCCCTAGGCTAGGAAGATCCCCTGGAGAAGGGAATGGCAACTCACTCCAGGCAGAACGAGTGACTGAGCACACACACGCAGCTTATGAGTTATTCCAAGCAACATGCAGAGATTTCTGGGAAATCTTGGCCAAGATGTATGAGCTTCTCAAAGCTCAGTGCTTTGAATGCACCTACTAAGAATGCACACATTGTCTTGGGAGAACTCACATGTACAGCATGAGGTCAACCGATGCTAGTCTGAGGCACAAATATTATTCACCGGTTCCTCAGACAGCAGTAAATCCCTGGAGAGGGTGTTGTTGCAAGTAAGAAGGCTAGAGGTGATGTTGAAGGGAAAAGCAAGTGCCTCTGACTGCTAATGTTTAATCTGTCCCCTACAGAAATGAAAGTGGCCTTTTATCTTTGAGTAGAATAAGATGATTTAGAAGAGGACAAGATGACATGCAGAAGCTGGTGCTGATGCCCAAGTAGTAAATTCAGTTCAGTGCATGACTTATGTGAGTTTCAAGACTGAGATAAACTTCACTAATGTAAGGGCTTCTGAAGGATAAGTTCAGAGTTTAAGTCTCTAAAATTGTTGTTGCCTTGCCATTCTGGGTTACATTGTAGTGGCGGTGTTTGATCTACCACGTTTAATGACTTGTCTTTATTTCTGTCATCTTCATAGAAATTTGCTCCAGGGGAAATCTTGACTCACAAGTTGAAGATAAGTCACAAAGTATCAATACTTTTTTTGAAACCTGAGAACTTCATAATTCAATATAAAATAAAACAATAATACACATAATATAAAACTTTAATAAATGCTTATTTACAATCAATTTTTAAAAAAATTCTTTTTCAAGTATTAACTTATTATCTATAAGGTCCAGAAACTTCCCTGAATTCTAGTACATCTGTATACATATGACTATTCTAGTATGTTTACAATACTTTTGTTTCTATTTCCTACTGTGTAGTACTTATGATTTAATGTTACTTTCTATAATACATTCCCTGGGATTCCCTGGTGGCTCAGACAGTAAAGTGACTGCTCGCTATGCAGGAGACCCAGGTTCAATCCTTGGTTGGGAAGATTCCTGGAGAAGGAAATGGCAACCCACTCCAGTACTCTTGCCTAGAAAATTCCATGGATGGAAGAGCCTGGTGGGCTACAGTCCTTGGGATTGCAAAGAGTCAGACACAACTGAGCAACTTTGCTTTCTTTTCTATAATACACTAATATGAAATCATTTGAAAAAATATTGTCTTATAACTAAATAGGAAAATGGTGTTAAAAAACAGTTTTATCTAAGTATAATTGACAGACAATAAACTGTGATTATTGAAAATCTACAGTTTGATGAGTTTGACAAATGCACACCAATGTGAAGCTGTCACCTCATTGAAGAAAATGAACATCATCCATTGCCCCAACTTTCCTTGTTCCCATTTTTAATGGTGTACTCTTGCCCTCTCCACTGTTACTCTTAAGATCCCAGTCCAGAAGCGACCTCTAATCTGATTTTTGTTATATATTAGTTTTAAAATTTAAAATTTTTCTATAAATTTTCTATAATTGGAATCATAGATTATGTACTTCTTTATGTTAACACATGTTCATGTGCCACCACCCAGTGAGGCCAAACAAACTGAAACGTCAGAGTCTGGAGCAGAGAAAGATTTATTGCCAAACTATGCAAAGGAGGGTACATGATAAGCTTGTAGAATTCTCTGATTGATTGATGATGAGGCAGCAGGGTGGTGTCACAGGGTTAACATTATCAGTCATTAGGCTCCAGGAGTCCTGGGGCTATGTGCTCATGATCATCAAGTAGCTCCTCCATTTGGTTCAGGGTAGGGAGTGAGCGCCAAAGAACTGATGCTTTTGAACTGTGGTGTTGGAGAAGACTCTTGAGAGTCTTCTCCCTTGGACTGCAAGGAGATCCAACCAGTGCATCCTAAAGGAGATCAGTCCTGGGTGTTCATTGGAAGGACTGATGTGAAGCTGAAACTCCAATGGTTTGGCCACCTCATGCAAAGAGTTGACTTATTGGAAAAGACCCTGATGCTGGGAGGGATTGGGGTCAGGAGGAGAAGGGGACGACAGAGGATGAGATGCTGGATGGCATCACCAACTCGATGGACATAAGTTTGGGTAAAGTCTGGGAGTTGATAATGGACAGGGAGGCCTGGAGTGCTGCAATTTATGGGGTTGCAAAGAATCAGACACTAAAATTCTTTCTGTGATGAAACCTCAAGAACCTGAGCTTAATTATGTCTTGAAAGCAGGTACTGTAGGTTTCAGCTGGGTTTGAGTCTCAGCCATGTGGGTTCAAGTCCCAAGGTGAGGTAAACAGCATCAAATGCAGAACATCAATATCATGTCAGTTCATTTCCAAGGCAAACCATTCAGCATCACATTAATTCAAGTCTATGCCCCAACCACTAATGCTGAAGAAGCTGAAGTTGACCGGTTCTATGAAAACCTACAAGACCTAGAACTAACATCAAAAGAAAGATGTCCTTTTCATTGTAGGGAATTGGAATGCAAAAGTGGGAATTCAAGAGATACCTGGAGTAATAGGCGAGTTTGGCCTTGGAGTACAAAATGAAGCAGGTGTTTTGCTGAAGTTATAACTTTCATCTCAGCTTTAAAGGATTTGTTAACAAAGGAAGTCACATATACACAAATAAATAATACTAGTAAGTATTTACTAGAGAATTATCTAATTTAATAAACAAACATTAAAAAGGAAATTAGAATAGCAGATACATCACTAAATTGGGTTTTGACAAACATCTAGGCTCAAACAGCGCTGGAAAGTCCCACATCACAGCCAGTCCAGCCAGTTTGAAAAAGGTCACGGGCAGCAGGTCTGCTCCACAGGTGAGACTTGAAAACTGCAGTTTGGGGTTCCCACTTATAATCCCAGGCCATAAACTGATATCATCAACAGTTTGCAAGCAAATTTCAGCTCTGGTTTCATGTTGTTTGTCTTATAAAACTTGGAATGTTGTTAAGACCAGGTGTGACTGGCCAGATCCCCCCAACCAGGGGCTCAACAATCTCAAGATCTGTCCCCTGTGTCATCTATGGTGTCACTCCGCTTGCATTCACAGCAAGCATGAGCTCAGGGCCCGTACAGGCAGGGTCAGAAATAAGGTCAGAGGCGTGCTCTGCTTTGTCTCTGAAGCATGAATAAGACTATTTAATTTCTCTAACAGCAGGGCAAAGGCTAACAGAGTTTTATCAAGAGAACACACTATTCATAGCAAGCACCCTCTTCTAACAACACAAGAGATGACTCTACATATGAACATCACCAGATGGTCAATACTGAAATCAGACTGATTATAGTCTTTGCAGCTAAGAGGGAGAAGCTCAGCAAAAACAAGAACTGGAACTGAGCTGTGGCTCACATCATTAGCTCCTTATTGCAAAATTTAGACTTACATTGAAGAAAGTAGGGAAAACCACTAGGACATTCAGGTATGACCTAAATTATATCCTTTATGATTAGACAGTGGAGGTGGTCAATAGATTCAAGGGATTATCTGTGGTGGACAGAGTACCTGAAGAACTATGGACAAAAATTCATAACATTGTATAGGAGGCAGTGATCAAACCATCTCAAAGAAAAAGAAATTCAAGAAGGTGAAATGGTTGAGGGTTGAGTGAGGAGACTTTACAAATAGCTGAGAAAAGAAGAAGAGTAAAAGATGATGGAGAAAGAGAAAGCTATACCTAACTGAATGCAGAGTTCTAGAGAATAACAAGGATAGATAAGAAAGCTTTCTTAAGTCAAAAATGCAAAGAAATAGAGGAAAACAATAGAATGGGAAAGACTAAAGAGTTCTTCAAGAAAATTGGAGATATAAAGGGAATATTTCATGTAAAGATGGGCATGATAAACGACAGATGTATTAAGGACCTAACAGAAGCAGAAGATATTAAGAAGAGCTGGCAAGAATACACAGAAACACTATGCATTAAATGTCGTAATGACTCGAATAACCAGGATGGTGTGGTCACTTACCTAGAGACAGACATGCTGGCCTGTGAAGTCAAGTGGGCCTTAGGAAGTATCACACTATGAACAAAGCTAGTGGAGGTGATTGATGGAATTCCAGCTGAGCTATTCCAAATCCTAAAAGATGATGCGTGAAAGTGCTAATACTCAATGAACCAGCAAATTTGGAAAACTCAGCAGTGGCCACAGGAAAAGGTCAGTTTTCACTTCAATACCAAAGAAGGACAATGCCAAAGAATACTCAGACTACTGTAAAATTGTACTCACTTCACATGCTAGCAAGGTAAAGCTAAAAATCTTTCAACAGTACATGAACTTAAATGTTCCTGATGTAAAAGCTGGGTTTAGAAAAGGCAGAGATCAAACTACCAATATTTGTTGGATCATAGAGAAAGCAAGGGAATTCCAGAAAAACATCTAGTTGTGTTTCATTGACTATGCTAAAGCATTTGACTGTGTGGATCACAACAAACGAAAATTTTTAAAGAAATGGGAGTACCAGACTAACTCACCTGCTTCCTGAGAAACTTGTATGGAAGTCAAGAAGCAACAATTAGAATGGATCAAAGGAAAACAGATTGTTCCAAAAACGGGAAAGGAGTATGTCAAGGCTGTATATTGACACCCTGCTTATTTCACTTACATGCAGTGTAAATCATGAGAAATGCAGGGCTAGATGAATCACAAGCTGGCATCAAGATTGCTAGGAGAAATACCAACAGCATCATATATGCAGATGATACCACTCTAATGGCAAAAAGCCAAGAGGAACTAGAAAGACTCTTCATGAGGGTGAAAGAGGCAAGTGAAAAAGCTAGCTGGCTTAAAACTTAACATTCAAAAAATGGAAATCATGGCATCTGGTCCCATCACTTCATGGCAAATGGATGGGGAAAAAGTGGAAAGAATGACAGACTTTATTTCCTTGGGTTCCAAAATCACTGCAGACAGTGACTACAGCCATGAAAGTAAAAGACCCTTGCTCCTTGAAAGGAAAGCTATGACAAACTTAGGGAATTAAAAAGCAGAGACATCCCTTTGCTGACAAAAGTCCCTATAGTCAAAATTTTGATTTTTCCAGCAATCATGTACAGATGTGAGATTTGGACCTTAAAGGAGGCTGAGTGTTGAAGAATTGAGGATTTCAAATCGTGTGCTAGAGAAGACTCTTGAGAGTCCCTTGGACAACAAAGAGATTAAACCAGTCAGTGCTAAAGGAAATCAACCCTGAATATTCAATGGAAGGACAGATGCTGCAGCTGCAGCTCCAATACTTTAACCTCCTGATGGTAAGGTCTGACTCATTGGTAACGACTCTGAAGTTGGGAAATATTGACGGCAGATGGAGAAGAGGGAGACAGAGGAGGAGATGGTTTGATGGCATCACTGACTCAATGGACATGTATTTGAGCAAACTCCAGGAGATAGAGAAGAACAGGGATGCCTGATATGCTGCAGTTCATGTGTTTGCAAACAGTTAGACATGATTTAGCCACCAAACAACAGCAACAGCTTTATAAATGAGATCTTGGTTATTAATTTTTCTATATTGTTTACTGTTTTATATTTCATTGGCTTTCAGTTTTTAAAATATTTCCTTTTATTTCTTTCCTTTGGCTCTAATCTGCTCTGCTTTTTCTAGTTCAAGGTTGAAGCTGAAGTCATTCTTTTGATATCTTTCTTCTTTTCTATATGATCATTTAGTGTTAGAAGTTTTCACTGCAACCATTCCTTCTGTGTTATCCTAGGAAGTTTTGATATATGTTTCTTCACTATTATTTATTTGAAAACCTTTTAAATTTGCACTCTGATTTCTTATTTAATCCATGGACTACTTAGAAGTGCCTGAGAAATTTCTGGAGATCATTATTTACTGAGTCCTAATTTAACTCCATATGTTCCAAGAACATAAAACATATGGCTTGGACCTTTTAAAATTTTTGAGACTTACGTTATGGCCCAGAATATAGTCTATTCTGTCTGTGAGTGAAATAGAATGTTTCTGTTGTTTTTGAATAAAAATGTTCTATTAATGTCAATTAAAACAATTTTGTTGATGGATTTGTCCAAATTTTATATGTCCTTACTGATAATCAGTCTGCTTATGTTCATTACTGAGAAAAAAGCATTGAAGTTTCTAACTATAGTTGATTTGTCTGTTTCTCCTGGCAGTTCGTAAGTTTTTGAAGCTTTGTTTGGAAGTCCTTTTATTATGTGTATAAACACTTTGGATTTTTAGGTTTTCTTGTTAAAATGAAGTTCTTTATCCCTGGCAGTATTCTTTGTTCCAAAATTCATTTGGTTTAATAACAATATAGCCTCTCCAGATTTCTTTTGAATAGCATTAGCATGTTATGTTATGTTATTTATTTATGTTTTTGCATTCTTTCAACCTGTGTTTTATATTTGAAGTTCTTTACTGGTTGGCAGCATATATATTGCATCTTGCTTTTCTAATCAATCTGACAATCTCTGGTTTTTGTGTTTAGGCATTTACATTTATTTTGATTGTTTATATCAATAAACTGAAGGCTATCATTTACTATTTGTTTTCCTCTTATTTTCTTCCTATTTTCCTGTCTTATTTTGGATTAATTATTTTTATGATTTCATTTCATTTCCTTTGTGGCTTCTTAACTCTCTTTGATTCTTTTAGTGGTTACTTTTTTTTTTACTTATCATAGTTTAACTTCAGTTGTTGTTTAGTCACTAAGCTGTGCCTGACTCTTCGTGATCCCATGGACTGCAGCAGGCCAGGCTTCCCTGTCCCTCACCATCTCCTGGAGTTTGCCCAAGTTCACATCCACTGAAGCAGTGATGTCATCCAACCATCTCATCTTCTGCCTTCAATCTTTCCCAGCATCAGGGTCTTTTCCTATGAGTCAGTTGTAACTTCAAGTGATATATCATTCATGAAATGTATATAGCCTTACAGTAATAAATTTACATTTCTTCCTTTGTGATCTTTGTTTTGTTGCTATACATTTTACTTTCATACTTTTTATAAGCCTTGTATTATGTTTCTAATATTTAATACTCAAATCTGTCTTAAAGAGCTTTAAATAGTGAGAAAAATCTTACGCATTTACCCATAGTTAACAATTTGTACTCTTTACTTTTTGTGTATATTTACATCTCCATCTAGTATAATTTTCCTTTGTTTGAATACATTTCTTTAATATTTCTTATAGTGTGATATAAATTCTTCGAGTTTGTATGAGTGAGAAATTCCTTAGTGAACCTTCCTTTTACAAAAATATTTTCTCTGGGTATAGGATTCTAAGTGAAGTTTTTTTTTTTTTTTCTTTCTTTCAGTGCTCCAAAAATATTACTCAATTCTCTTATTACTTGAATTATTTTTGCAGTGAGAAATCTTCTTTCATGCTATCTTAGTTCTTGTCTTTTACAGTAAGTGAATTCAAGGTTTTATCTTTACTACTGGTTTTGTAGTTTTCTGCATTTTTCGTATATTTGGAATACAGAAATAGAGAAGAAGCTTATAGTGTTGATCAAATTTGGAAACTACTCAGTCGTTTTCCCTTCAAATGTTTTTCTGTCTTGCCCTTTATATGTCCTCTTTTAATAAACCCTTATTTTGTGAATATTAAGATGCTTCAATTTCCCCACAACTTGTTCTCTGCTTTTTTCTTTTCTTTTAATACTGTTTACTTTACTTTGATTATATGTTTTATTTTTACACTCTATTGCTCAGTCTTCAGATTCACTTACTTTTCTTCTGCAATTTATTCTGCTTTGTATCTGAGATGTATATCTTTTATCTCAAATATGGTAGCTTTTGTCTCTAGAATTTCTATTTGGATGACTTTTAAAACATATTTTATGTGTTTACTTAGTATTTGAACATATGCAACATAGTTAAAATAGCTATTTTAATATCTTTTTCTAATAATTATAATATTTGTATTAATCATCTAGTTTGAAATTGATTTTTTTCTTATTATATCAGAGTCCCCTGATTCTTTGTAACATCCACTACTTTCCTATTGGATGGAAGAATTTTAATTTGGGGGGTACTAAATATTTTTGTATTTTATATTCTCAAGCATATTCCTACAACACAGTGAAGTTGTCTGGAAACAGCTTGAGCCATTTGAGTCTCCTATTAGCATTTATTAGTTAGGACTAGCACAGTGCCCAGTATAGGATTATTTATTCCCCACTATCTATAAAAGGTCATTCTGTGTACTCTGCTCAGTGTTCATGAATAATGAGGATAGGCTGTCCATTCTCATTGGTCAAAACAGGCACTAACCCTGGCCTTATGTGTGCAGTGAACACTGTTACCACCAGTTCTTCCAGATAATTTTTTCTCCCAATCTCAGCAATGATTGACTCTCAGAGAAATATTCAGGAGAAATTCTGTACAGATCTTTGGAGTTTTCTCTCTGTGCCTTTTTTTTTCCTCTCCAGCACTCTGTACTGCAAAGTCTGGTTACCTTGATTTGTCAGCTTCTTGTCTCTTTCAGTTTAACTCAACAAATCTACTGGGCTTTACTTGGATTCCCAATGTCTGTACATTGGCTGGAAACTATTTTGATGAGGTAAGCTAGAACAATCACATGGATTCCCTTATTTGTTTCCTGGTCTCAATGATCACTGCCCTTTGTTGCCTGATGTACAGTATTTCACAAACCATTGTTTTATATATTTTGTACAATTTTAGGTTATTTTCAGAAGGAGGAGAAACTGATCTGTTATTCCATCCTGACTAGAAATGCTAAAAGTTATTTATTTAAAGATATTTTTATTTTCCAAAATAGCTTTGCCTGTGTTTATCCTTCTGGCTCACATAGGTCCAAAAGGTTTCTTCCTAACTCATTTGTAATAAAATTTACATTGTCAATTTAGAAGTGATTTTGCCAAATTTGAGAGATGTGAGATGACATTCTAAGTTGTTTTTGTTAAGCTTATTCTCAGTGTCAAACTGGAGAGGAAAAAAACCCTAATTGGCTATGATCCCGATGTCCTGAAATAAAATGAGTTAGATTTTAGGACCTTATTCCTTCCTTCATAGTTCTCCTTTTGCCAATGCTTACATAAAATAAGTAACCTATGTTGAAAATTGATGGTTTCTCTCTAGCGGATGACTTTATCCTTTATCATCGATTTTTTCTAAAGCATAAATGATGACTAAGTTGCTAGCTGATCACACAAATCCAATGCTCCTGGCAGGGTGGGGGTGGGGGATTATCTTAACAACTTGTCACTAAATTAGTCATCGGAAGAAATTTTCCTTGTTTAGTAAAATACATTTATAGGAAACCTGTGGGTGGAGAACAAGAAAATGAAAGCATAAATTTGCCGGAAGAAAGCAATAAAAACAAATTGGCTCTAAGAATAAATGAAGAATGATTTTGGGATGGGTAATAACATAAAAATGAGAAGAGAGGGGCAACATGGGAAAATGAAGTTGAAGTAACATACTAGGACTCTGAAATCTGAAACAGTGGAGACAACCTGCAATGTTCTGAAACTCAAGATGAACAGTATTTGTGTTTATGTTGTTCACATGTCTAAGGTGTAAATGTGCTTTGTATCTCCATATCTTCAGAAAAATCTGTTTGTGCCCCGAAATCCTTAGACAATCCTATGATGCAGGCTAAGATTTCCAGAAGAAAAGGTCTTAATAAACCATAGCTGGCTGATACAATATAGCAAGAATTGACTCTTTCCAATCCCAACAGATAATTTACATTAGTTACAAAAAGTAGATATAATCAAAATGTGAGATAAGCTCATGTCTTTATTTAATCCTATTGAAGTATACTTGATTTACAGTGTTGTGTTAATTTATTCTGTACAACAAAGTGACTCAGTTATACATAATCATGCCTTCTTACTATGTCTTGTTTTGTTCAGTGCCAGGAAAACCCTTGTGTGCTTGGTCTAAGAAGTATTTTTTTTTACAGAATAGAAGCTCACCTCTAAACATCTCCTAATGTGTTTGTTATCTATTGCTGTGAACACATTATCCCCATATCTAGTGTCTGAAACAATAAACACTTAATGTCTTACATTTTATGTGAGTTAGGAATCAGGATTGCCTTAGCTAGGGGCCTTGCCCTCAAGATATCTTACAAGGTTGCAATTAAGATGTCAGTTGGGGTTGTGATCTATTCTGAAAGCACAAATGAGAGAAGATTGACTTTCATGTTCTCTCAGTAATTTCTGAAAAAACTTGTTTTCTCATGGGTTCTTGGACTAAAAGTGTCAGTTCCTCACTGGTTTTTGATGTTGACTTTTTAATTTCTTGTTTAGGGGTTTCTCCATAGGGTAGATAACACCATGGTAGTTGTCTTTCCTCAGAGAAAGAGAGAACAATCATATGGAGTTCACAGTCTGTATACAAGATAATTTCAGAAGGAACATCATATATATATAGTTTTTTTTTTTTCTGTGGTTTTTTTTTTTTTTGTGTGTGTGTGTTAGAAATGTGTCACCATGCCTGGTCTACACTGAAGGGAAGGGTGTATGTACTAGGAGGCAGGGATCATCTTCGGTACCTTGGAGACTACCTACCATAGCCAAGTAAAACAAAGTGTGGTAATTAATGCTCATCACTGTCAGTCAGCGTAAATTATTAATGAACTCAGGCCATAGATAGAAATTGGTGTCTCCTCTTATGTTGGTTGAGGAAAACTAAGAAGTTGTGATGATGTCTAGCTGTAGTTTATGCTTGAGTGAACCAGAAATTCAAAAATGCATGCTTAGGACTTCCCAGGGGACTCAGCGGTTAAGATGGAACATCCAAAGCAGGGGGCAGGGGTTTACTCCCTGGCCCAGGAACTAAGATCTCACATGTCCTTGGCATGGCCAAAAAAAAAAAAAAGTCACTCTTTCTCTCTCTCTCTCTCTCTCTCTCTCTCTCTCTCACACACACACACACACACACACACATACATGCTTAATTGTAAGAGTAGGCCACTTGTTATTAAATAATTCTTCTGTTGAAATGCTATGTATATATGTTTGGTAGCTGTCTTTTATGTCTATTTCCTTTTGGTAGTTAGTAATGTGTCAGACAATTTAATATGCATGGAATTAAGTTTTATGATTGTGTTCACATGGTAAGGAATCATCAGCATGCATAAGAAGGAGATATTTTCTGTGAATTATCCCAACAGAAGCTGAAACACAAAACCAAGTGCAGTTGGTAAAAGTTGCCTACACACCTCACTACTCCTTTTCCAAAGCTCTTGATGCATACAGTGAGATATTCTTGCCATCTTGATTGAAATAACTAAGGACAGGCTACTTCAGCTGAATCTGGGTTATACAAGTTCCAAATCAAACTAAATATATCCCCTCACTCAAGTTGCTCTTCTTTCTAATTGTATGTTTTTGTTAATAGCATCAACATACTTAGATTCTCAGCATCATCACTTCTTATTCTACATACCACTCTCCAGATAGTCATTCAGTTGCACAGTTCTATTTTCAATTCATGCGATGGCTCTCACATCTCACTGGCTCTGTTTCCAGAGCTACCACACACAAATTCTCTCATACTTGGACAAGTTTAATATGCTCTCTTAGGCTTTCCTAATACAAAATGTTCTTTCCAATATTCTTTTTATTCTTTCAAGAATAAACATTTCAAATATTACAATGTATTAATCTCATGATAAAATATTCACTCCTTAAACTTAAGTTGAAACATGCTATTTTTTACCAGGCTTATGTTGAGGTTTGATTTCCTATTTTCTTCACATGACTGCTTCTGAAACTTAGCTTGCTGTATTTAGTTTTACCTGTTTTAATTTATGTAATTTCCCCCTGTTTTTCCACCTGCACTACCATTCCCATGCAGCAATAGTTCTAATGGTAAATCACTCATGGAATCTTACTTGAGAGTGCTAACAGAAATATTTCTTTATCCCAAGTTGAATTCATACTTATTATTACATTTTATATTTCTATATTTTATCACCCTTTTTAGACTACAAAGTAATACTGTTCATCAGTGTTTTCTACATAGTATCTGCCATAGGATCTTACTTATAGCTGACTTCAAAGAAAGTATAAAAGTTAATTGAGTGAATAGACAAACCCATGGTATGAGTATAGGTACCGCCACCACCTGAATACAGATATATATAAATACATGCATAAGCACTCATTACATTTTGTGATATATCTGCTTGGACATGTCCAATGATGGAATTGGATTCATCCAGGTCATTTTTCATTCTGTTTAATTCTAGACCACTCTAATTTTCTGAATTTTTTTTATTTTAATAATCTAAAATATGACTTTTAAATGTTGGTGATAAATATTATATAATATAGTAACAGTTGCTTCATAATTTTATAGTAAACTATAGCTTATAAAAATTTTTACCTAGACAAAATTCAAAGAATTTTCTAAAGTTTCACAGAATAAACCTATCCTCTTAGTCAATGTGTTTCTATCATATTAACATTCCTCCCTAAATATTAATCATGTGTGAATCTCTTCTGTGTACTTGTTCTTAACATTAAAACTCCTTTGGATAATGACTAGTGGTAAAGAATCCACCTGCCAATGCAGGAGACACAAGAGACTTGGGTTCAATTCCTGGGTAGGTGAGATCCCTGGAGGAGGAAATGACAACCCACTCCAGTATTCTTGCCTGGGAAATCTCATAGACAAGAGGAGCCTAGCAAGCTACAGTAGATGGGGTTGCAAAGAGTTGGACATGACTGAGCACACACACAGAAAAAAGCTCAGATAAATACTTTGAAGAAGCACTATTATTCTAAAAGTAGGGAAAAGGACACTAAGAGTCATTTAAAAGAATTAAATTATAACTATATGACTTGATAGAGGTGTTCAGTTCAGTTCAGTTCAGTTTAGTCACTCAGTCATGTCCGACTCTTTGCAACCTCATGAATTGCAGTACGCCAGACTTCCCTGTCCATCACCAACTCCCGGAGTTCACTCAGACTCATATCCATCGAGGTGTTGATGCCATCCAGCCATCTCATCCTCTGTCGTCCCCTTCTCCTCCTGCCCCAGCTAATGTTAAATAACATTGCAATACATAAATATATCAAATCAACATATTGTACACCTTAAACTTGCATAATGTTATACATCAAATATCAATTATACTTCATTTTTAAAAAAGAACCAAATAAAATACTGTCCATAAAGCACTTACTAATATGTTTTTGTAAACAGAAAATCCACTGGGTGAGTTATTATTGTTAAAGTTTTCATGTTTATGGTGGCTTTATAAAAAATGTTCATTCTTTCTTGGAAACAATAAATATAGCTAAAATTTGGTGTATACATGTGATTAAGAAAATATTCTATAATTTTAGTATGGCTATCTCTGGTTTATTTGGGTCTTGGTAATTTTCAATTTTTTTCTATAGTTCTTTATATTTTTATGGTTCTAAATTCCAGTGGTCATGTATGGATATGAGAGTTGGACTGTGAAGAAGGCTGAGCACTGAAGAATTGATGCTTTTGAACTGTGGTATTGGAGAAGACTCTTGAGAGTCCCTTGGACTGCAAGGAGATCCAACCAGTCCATCTTAAAGGAGATCAACCCTGGGATTTCTTTGGAAAGAATAATGCTGAAGCTGAAACTCCAGTACTTTGGCCACCTCATGCCAAGAGTTGACTCATTGGAAAAGACTCTGATGCTGGGAGGGATTGGGGGCAGGAGGAGAAGGGGACAGCAGAGGATGAGATGGCTGGATGGCATCACTGACTCGATGGACATGAGTCTGAGTGAACTCTGGTAGTTGGTGATGGACAGGGAGGTCTGGCGTGCTGCGATTCATGAGGTTGCAAAGAGCCGGACACGACTGAACGACTGAACTGAGCTGAGCTGAACTGAATGAATATATTTTTTTTGTAATATAAAATTGTTTTGTTTCTTTGACTGATATGTATCTCTTTTTCTGCTTTTTTATTTTAAGTGTCTCAATGTATTCTGGATCTAAATCTTCCTGACGTCCTTGTCTCAGATTCACAAAATCTTGTTGTTTCTATTTTTTTTTAATATAACTTTTGTTCACTTTCTATATAAACGTATTCTATATCTGATCTACTTAATGACCATATTGGCAGTTTTGTCTTTGTTTTACATGACTTTTCTTTTTACTTTCAGCTAAAAATTACTCAAGATAATTTTTTAGAATGGAATTATTGAATTATTGATTCTCAACTGTTGCTATTTCTTAAATATCTTTATACCTTCTGATGGGTCATTCCCATTAATATCAATAGCTCACTATGACAATTGCCTCAATCTAAGGATGACACAGTGTATACATAACATATCATTTGGTGTGTGTGTGTGTGTGTGTGTGTATGGTTAAAAAAATATCTCACAAGTATTCCAGTAAAATTCGCCCCAACCCCTCATTGAGATTGCTATTTAAGGTCTCCCATCCATCTGAGACATTCAATTTTCCAGGTTTTGACTGTGGAACACTGTGTAGAGTGATGGAAATAGTCCTGAAGCTGTTATCAGATGACCTGGGTTTAAAGCTTTGCTGTGTCATTTAAGTTTGTGGCTCAAGGCAGTCACAGCTCATTTTTTGCTTTCCTTCCCTGATTTTAAAATAGAGATAAAATATCTCAAAAAAGGATTACCAGGATAAAATGAGTTAACACAACAGTTCTTTGTAGGATATAAAAGATTATATAATCAAAGGCATATTTATTATGATTATTTTCTTTTAATTTTGAAGTGTGCTTACTTAACACTTAAGACCTCTTTCACTGTGCACTCTCAGCCTTTTTATTACTTTGAAATCTAGTATTACAGGCTCATTTTTGGCTTTTTTACATTATTAGTTATTTCTGATTTGTTCCTTCTTACTGATCAGGCCAATTTCGGGGCACTGTAGGAAAAGTCATCCCTAGGAAATATGGCAAGCATGATTCTTAAAGATTATTTAGTGTCTCCATAAATCCATTGCACTGGCCAAGACACAAAGTATAAAAAACAAATTTTGTGATAGTATTGGAGACAGAAATAGGAATATAGAAAATACAAAGTAAAATATTAAATGCAGTTGATAAAAAGATAGATCAGAGTACAATCAGATTATTAAATATAAATATAAGCAACCAGAATGATTTTTCAAAAATAGTTCGTAACAGGACACTTAATTGCCTAATATCACCCAATCGCTTCATTGCAAGTAGATAAAAATTTAAACTGTTAGATTTTTTGTTATTTAAAATTAAGCTGTGTGTGTATGAGAGAGAGAATGTGTGTGTGTGTCTGTTTTATGAGTCCCCTAACTTTTTCAATTATTCCCTTTGTTAGGAAAGATATTTTACAGTTTAGGTCATTGAATAAGCACTGAATGAATACATCTTTCTTTTTTTTAATTGATAAGGCATAATGCAGCAATGAAATTAAAAGATGCTTACTCCATGGAAGAAAAGTTATGACCAACCTAATAGCATTTTAAAAAGCAGACACATTACTTTGCCAACAAAGGTCCATCTAGTCAAGGCTATGGTTTTTCCAGTGGTCACGTATGGATGTGAGAGTTGGACTGTGAAGAAGGCTGAGTGCAGAAGAATTGATGCTTTTGAACTGTGCTGTTGGAGAAGACTCCTGGAGGTCCCTTGGACTGCAAGGAGATCCAACCAGTCCATTCTAAAGATCAGTCCTGGGTGTTCTTTGGAAAGACTGATGCCAAAGCTGAAACTCCAGTACTTTGGCCACCTCATGCGAAGAGGTGACTCATTGGAAAAGACTCTGATGCTGGGAGGGATTGGGGGCAGGAGGAGAAGGGGACGACAGAGGATGAGATGGCTGGAAGGCATCACTGACTCGATGGATGTGAGTCTGAGTGAACTCTAGGAGATGGTGATGGACAGGGAGGCCTGGTGTGCTGTGATTCATGGGGTTACAAAGAGTCGGACACGACTGAGCGTCTGAACTGAACTGAACTGAACTAATGATGAGTCATTTGAAATTTAGATATATAAGTAAAAAAAATAGTGTTATTTATTTTCAAATTAGATAATGGAAGTGAAATTAATTTATGCAACTTAAAATACTATTTATTTGTTAGGGTATGTACATGCATTGGAGAAGAAAAGGGCAACTCACTCCAGTACTCTTGCCTAGAAAATCTTTTGGACAGAGGAACCTGGCAGGCTACACTCCATGGGGTCCCAAAGAGCTGGACATGACTAAACGACTAACACACAACACAAACATGCATTGACTGGTTTGATTTCCTTGCTGTCCAAAGGATTTTCAGGAGTCTTCTCCAGCACCACAGATCAAGGGCATCTATTTTTTGCCCATCAGAGGAGATCAAACCAGTCAATCTTAAAGGAAATCAACCCTGAATACTTACTGGAAAGCCTGATGCTGAAGCTGAAGCTCCAGTTTTTTGGTCAACTGATGAAACAGCCAACTCATTGGAAAAGTCCCTGATGCTGGGAAAGATTGAAGGCAGAAGGAGAAGGGGACATCAGAGACTGAGATGGCTGGATGGCATCACTGATGCAATGGACATGAACTTGGGCAAACTTCGGGAAATGGTGAGGGACAGGGAGGCCTGGTTTGGTGCAGTTCATGCCTTCACAAAGAACCAGACACAACTGTGTGACGGAACAACAATACATGCATGTACAAGCTTATGCATGTAGTTTATATATATATATATATATGTGTGTGTGTGTGTAATTCTATGCATATTTAAATATTTGACAATTAATTTAAAAATATTTTGAGTCATCTAATAATTTCTCCATTCATTCTTATTTCTTGATTTCTGTTTAGCTATCTTCCTCCTTTTAAATAACATGACTTTATTCCAATTTGCAAGTTGGAACTCTAGAAATTGATTTTTGATACACTAATCAAATATTAGTGTATCAATTTTAGGAAATTAGCTGTTCCTTTTCTTACTTAGTGGGTAATTTTTGTTTAATCCATGGAATTTGAATAATGTAATATGAGATTCTAGGGAGAGTTATACTCCAGTGTTCTTGTCTGGAGAATCCCAGGGATAGGGGAGCCTGGTGGGCTCCCATCTATGGGGTTGCACAGAGTCAGACACCAATGAAACAACTTAGCAGCAGCTGTAGCAGCATAATACTACAACCTGCTTGCTCAGGTGAATATATGTAAAGACCTCAGCATTGACCTATCTATATTCTGTTTTTAATTAGGATGCCTGGAGGAAACTACATGAAGCTAATACATTTTACATTTATTAGTTTTACTTTTAAACAAACATAGCTAATTAGAAGAAATTCAGAAATGGTACTTAAGGAAAACATGAACATAACAAAGCATCACTAAATAACACACTAGCAAGTGAAAACACTCAAGGAATTAAAATTAAAGGTGACAAATCTGAAGGATGTGACATTTAACTCAGGGTTTGAGTCTAAGATTATTTTCTAATTTATTTTAATGATACTGAACCAGATTTTCAAAAATATCACCATTTGTAAGTAAGTAAGTAAGCTTCTTTTAAAAATTGAAGTATAGTTGATTTACAGTGTTATATAAGTTACAGGTATACAATAGTACAATATAGTGATTCATAATTAAAAAAAAAACTTTATTTATTTGCCTGTGTTAATTCTAAGTTGTCATACATGGCTTGAGAGAACACTGGCTTAGCTGCCCTGTGGCATGTGGGATTTTATTTCCCTAATCAGGGATTGAACTCATATCCCCTGCTTTGAAAGGCAAATTTTTAATCACTGGATCACAAGGGATTTCCTCCCAAATAGAATATATATATATATTTAAATGGACAAAAATTGCTAGACAATGTTGTATTGGTTTCTCTTACTTTGCTGACAAAGGTCAGTCTAGTCAAAGCTATGATTTTTCCAGTAGTCATGTATGAAGGATGTGAGAGATGCATCATAAAGAAAATTGAGCGCTGAAGAATTGATGCTTTTGAACTGTGGTGGTGTAGAATATTCTTGAGAGTCTCTTGGATTGCATGGAGAACAAACCATCAATCCTAAATGAAATCAGTCCTGAATATTCATTGGAAGGACTAATGCTGAAGCTAAAGCTCAATACTTTGGTCACCTGATGCAAAGAACTGACTCATTGGAAAAGACTCTGATGCTAGGGAAATTGAAAGCAGGAGAAGGAGATGACAGAGGATGACCTGGTTGGATGGCATCACCAACTGGATGGAATTGAGTTAACCTCAGATATGCAGATGACACCACCCTTATGGCAGAAAGTGAGGAGGAGCTAAAAAGCTTCTTGTTGAAAGTGAGAGAGGAGAGTGAAAAAGTTGGTTTAAAGCTCAACATTCAGAAAACGAAGATCATGGCATCTGGCCCCATCACTTCATGGGAAATAGATGGGGAAACAATAGAAACAGTGTCAGACTTTGTTTTTTTGGGCTCCAAAATCACTGCAGATGGTGACTGCAGCCATGAAATTAAAAGGTGCTTACTCCTTGGAAGAAAAGTTATGACCAACCTAGATGGCATATTCAAAAGCAGAGACATTACTTTGCCGACTAAGGTCCATCTAGTCAAGGCTATGGTTTTTCCTGTGGTCATGTTTGGATGTGAGAGTTGGACTGTGAAGAAGGCTGAGTGCCGAAGAATTGATGCTTTTGAACTGTGGTGTTGGAGAAGACTCTTGAGAGTCCCTTGGACTGCAAGGAGATCCAACCAGTCCATTCTGAAGGAGATCAACCCTGGGATTTCTTTGGAAGGAATGATGCTAAAACTGAAGCTCCAGTACTTTGGCCACCTTATGTGAAGAGTTGACTCATTGGAAAAGACCCTGATTCTGGGAGGGATTGGGGGCAGGAGGAGAAAGGGATGACCAAGGATGAGATGGCTGGATGGCATCATGGACTCGATGGACGTGAGTTTGAGTGAACTCCGGGAGTTGGTGATGGACAGGAAGGCCTGGTGTACTGCGATTCATGGGGTCGCAAAGAGTCGGACATGACTGCGCGACTGAACTGAAGCTCCGGAAGTTGGTGATGGGCAGGGAAGCCTGGTATGCTGCAGTCCAGAGGGTCGCAAAGAGTTGGACATGACTGAGCGACTCAACTGAACTTATTGATTTCTTCCATACAAGAACTCGAGCTTCCCTGGTGGTTCAGGGAGACCTGGGTTCGATTCCTGGGTTGGAAAAATCCCCAGGAAGGGGTCATGATAACCCACTCCAGTATTCTTGCTGGAGCATCCCCATGGACAAAAGAACCTGGTGGGCTACAGTCCATGGGGTTGCAAAGAGTAGGTTATGACTGAGCAACTAAACACACACACACACACACACACACACACACACACACAACAACTTGATCAGTCATTCAGTTCAGTTCAGTCACTCAGTCGTGTCCGACTCTTTGCGATCCCATGAATCAAACACAACTCATAGTTATACATATATCTCCTCCCTTTTGAACCTCCCTCCTCTCCCCTCATCCCATCACTCTAGGTTATCATGAAGCACCAGGTTGGGCTCCCTGTGTTATATAGCAATTTCCTACCAGCTATCTGTTTTACACATGGTAGTGTATATATGTGAATGTTATTTTTTCCATTCATCACACTTTCTCCCTCCACTGTGTCCATAAATTAGATCTCTACATCTTTGACTGTGTGGATCACAAAAAATGTGGAAAATCCTTCAAGAGATAGGAATACCAGATCACCTGACCTAACTCCTGAGAAATCTGTATGCAGGTCAGGAAGCAACAGTTAGAACTAGACATGGAACAATGGACTGGTTCCAAATTGGGAAAGGAGTACATCAATGGGAAATAGATGGAGAAATAGTGGAAACATTGTCAGACTTTATATTTTTGGGCTCCAAAATCACTGCAGATGGTGACTGCAGCATGAAATTAAAAGATGCTTACTCCTTGGAAGAAAAGATATAAGCAACCTAGATAGCATATTCAAAAGCAGAGACATTACTTTGATGACTAAGGTCCGTCTAGTCAAGGCTATGGTTTTTCCAGTAGTCATGTATGGATGTGAGAGTGGATTGTTAAGAAGGCTGAGTGCTGACGAATTGATGCTTCTGAACTGTGGTGTTGGAGAAGACTGCTGAGAGTCCCTTGGACTGCAAGGAGATCCAAACAGTCCATTCTGAAGGAGATCAACCCTGGGATTTCCTTGGAAGGAATGATGCTAAAGCTGAAACTCCAGGACTTTGGCCACCTCATGGGAAGAGTTGACTAGTTGGAAAAGACTTTGATGCTGGCTGGATGGCATCACTGACTCGATGGACATGAGTCTGAATGAACTCCGGGAGTTGGTGATGGACAGGGAGGCCTAGCATGCTGCGATTCATGGGGTCACAAAGAGTCAGACATGACTGAGCGACTGAACTGAACTGAAAGCTATATATTGTCACCCTGCTTATTTAACTTATATGCAGAGTACATCATGAGAAATGCTGGGCTGGATGAAGCATCAGCTGGAATCAAGATTGCTAGGAGAAATATCAATAACCTCAGGTATGCAGATGATATAACACTTATGGCAGAAAGCAAAGAAGAACTAAAGAGCCTCTTGATGAAAGTGAAAGAGGAGAGTGAAAAATTTGTCTTAAAACTCAACATTCAAAAAACTAAAATCAAGGCATCTGGTCCTGTCACATAATGGCAAATAAATGGGGAAGTAATGGAAACAGTGAAAGACTTTAATTTCTTGGTTTCCAAAATCACTGCAGATTATGATTGCAGCCATGAAATTAAAAGATGCTTGCTCCTTGGAAGAAAAGCTATAACCAACCTAGACAGCATATTAAAAAGCAGAGACATTACTTTGCCAACAAAGGTCTATGTAGTCAAAGCTATGGTTTTTTAGTAGTCATGTACGGATGTGAGAGTTGGACTATAAAGAAAGCTGAGTCTGAAGAAGTGATGTTTTTGAACTGTGGTGTTGGAGAAGACTTTTGAGAGTCCCTTGGACTGCAAAGAGATACAACCAGTCAGTCCTAAAGGAAATCAATCCTGAATATTCATTGGAAAGACTGATGCTAAAGCTGAGACTCCAGTAATTTGGCCACCGGATGGGAAGAGCTGACTCATTGGCAAAGACCCTGACGTTAGGAAAGATTGAACCTTAATTTTAATGTGCTTTATAATTCATTAACTGTTAGTAGAAAATATTGATATATTAAACCAAAAAAATCCATGTTATTCTTAGTTATAAGTTCCTATTATATGTTTTACATATATTATATATATATATACCACATATGTTTTAAATGCAGTAAGTGTAAAAGTATTATAACCATTATAAATGTAATTGTTATTTGGATTTGGCAAAATAACTGTTATAATTTTAGATTTTCTGTAAACTTGGTCATTTATGAAAGATGTAGTGAATGGTTCTCACAATATAAAATATTTTTAAGTGTATAGAATTTGAAGATAATATCTATTTATGTTTTCATTTTTAAATCTTTTTTCTTGCCCCCAAATCATCAAATTTATTAAAATCTGAATTCTCTGACTCTTGTTTCAAAGCCAATAAAACTCTTCATTATTTTGAAAGACTAACAGTGTCCCAAATAGATTTATTATTAGTTCAGTGTAGAGCATCACTCTATGTGCCATGTTCAGCACTCCCAATTTCAATTTATTTCCTTACCTCAGGGTAACCTCAGATCTTTGATTAATGTCATTTGATAACAGAGTGCAGTTCTCCATGACATATTTTTGGTTGCCAAAGACAATGTTTTGATGAACACCTTTAAAACAGGATAAATCTCTTATGTTATAAACAAATAACCATGTACACTTTTGCAACTACATTGAACACTGTTCAAGGGTAAAAATGTCAAAAAAAAATTCAAACGGCAATGAAAATATTCCAGCAGTAGTGTTTTCCTCTGTATCCAGACCACCAGAATTATGATAACTGGTTCCACTGAAGCCAGCTTTCCTGAAGCTACCAGAGATGCAGGTGCAAATGATAGACAGTTGCAAAGAATTGACCCAGTTCAATCAGGAACATTGTCAGGATATATGAGGGGCCTCAAAATAAATAGAAGGCAGATTCTGCTTCAAAAGATTTTAAAAATCCCCTTAATCTAGACCATTAAATTAGAACACTTTTATATTTAGAGTTAATTGTGACAAAGAAACCAATATTCCTTAACTAGAGAGTAGTTTATCAGAATTAAATTGCAAATCACTGAAATACTGATGTTCTACTGCAAAACAATTCAGAAGGTTTTTATACAGGCCTGTTTATCAGTTCAGTTCAGTTCAGCTGCTCAGTTGTGTCTGACTCTTTGTGACCCCATGGACTGCAACACGCCAGGCTTCCCTGTCCATCACCAACTCCCGGAGCTTGCTTAAACTCATGTCCATTGAGTCGGTGAGGCCATCCAACCATCTCTTCCTTGGTCGTCCCCTTCTCCTCCTGCCTTAAGTCTTTCCCAGCATCAGGATCTTTTCCAGTGAGTTAGTTCTTCACATCAGGTGGCCAAAGTACTGGAACTTCCACATCAGCATCAGTACTTCCAATGAATACTCAGGACTGATTTCCTTTAGGATTGACTGGTTTGATCTCCTTGCAGTCCAAGGGACTCTCAAGAGTCTTCTCCAACACAGTTTATAGTGATACTCAATTGATCAAGAAACTGGCCTTCAGTTTCAGTTATATTTCCCTCTGATATCATAGGGCCATGATCTGGGGAATTCTATTTTTTTTTTTTTCCAGAGGAAATATGATCATTGTCCTTAAGTAGTACAAAACAGGAACAGTTTAGTACAGAGTAAGAATAAGAAGTCTACTTCAAATCCTGATTCCACTCTATTTTATGGGTGCTATCCTCCTGATCCAGATTTATACTCAGAGGAATTAAGCTGGTGCTGGACAAGAGCTGATGTACAATATTTATGTTTAGGTCTATTTATATTGCCTTATTTCTGCCAAGAATTTTAATGACTATTTTTTTCCATCAAATATTGTCATGGTAGTACCATTAAGTTTCATTTTAGATTTTTAGAGATTAAGCTTCTTTTAGGTTATTTATTCATATAAAAATGTATCATAAGTTCTTCTTTTAAAAAAATTATGATATAAGTCATAAAATATAAAGCATAATATTTGAACCATATTTAACTGTACATTTCAGTGGTGCTAAATAAGTACATTTACCTCCCACACCAACACCCATCTCCTGAATTTTTCACCTTCCAAAACTGAAGTTCTATCCCCATTAAATGCTAATTCCTCATTCTCCCTTACCACCCCCACCCCCACCACTGGCATATATCAATGTTCTGACTCTACTACAAATACTTTGTATAAGTGAAAACAAACAGTATTTGGTTGTGCCTACCATATATTGAAAACATGCATTATAAGTTCTTACCTAAATAAACCTAATACACAAAGTGTATCATTGAAACGTGGAATGAATCTTTAGCATTATGTATGTGTGTGTATATACATAAGCACATAAATATATTTTAATTTATTTAATGAGAACTTGTTTGTATTTAATTAATTATTATTTGCTGAACTCTACTATAAGGGAAACTTGTTAACTTATTGGTGGCTCACGACAGCTCTATGAGGTGAGTGCTGTTATCATCCTTACCCCATTTCTCTAGATGAGGAAAATGAGGTATGAAAGGTTAGTTCTTTTGCTAAGGTCACAAAGTCAGGCAATTACAGAATTAGTACACAGGCCACGTACCTCTAAAGACTAGTAAATTCATGAAAATTTTGCAAAATAACTGACTTTATTTTGTGAGTTTTACCAAAGGACTTATCTTCCAAATGTTTCATTTGAGGTATTTCATCTATATTTTTGGATTTATTTGCCTCCTTTGTCATCATAGCTTTTCTTTTCTTTTTTTTTTTAAATTAATTTTTATTTTTTTAGTTTGTTTTGCTTTACAATACTGTATTCATTTTGCTACACATCGACATGGATCAGCCACGAGTGTTTTCTTGTAAAATGTTTTCCTTCATTAAGAGAACCATCAATTTCTAAATACTAGGATGTATATTTGTAACTGAGTTTTGTGTTACATTGTGAAATCTTCTACACTATTATTTGTTTTTGGCATTTTGTCACATGTCCGTAGGAGACATTCCAAAGTTCTATGGGAAATGTGTGTGCAACTCTGTACCTTTAAGATTCTCAGCCTCTTTCTCTCACAAAGTAGAGTGTTTCAAAATAAGAAATCAACTCTTGGGGTGAATCATTGTTATCTGTCTGCTTCATAAATGCTAATGCATTTCAACAAGTTGGAATCAAATTGTCAAAACAAAAACTGTCAACCAGTTATTTTTTCTTTCATGGCAAAATTGCTTAATGGACAATTGGATACACAATAAAGATGTTTATGGCAAAGAAGTTCACAGCAAAAATACTGGACATGAGAAATCCCATGGCCATTCTAAGCAGAAATTCCTGAGTTCCATACTTAAAAAAAAAAATCCAGAATCCATACCTCCACTGCCATCATTGTTCTAAGCCCCCTTCCTCATTCAGCTGTATTATTGCGGCTGCCTCCTAACATGTCTCCTCCATTCCTCCACTCTTGCCCCTGCAGTCTATACTCCACATAAACAACTGATTAAAAAAAAAAATACACACTCACATATGATCAGTCACATCACTATTATGCTCAAAATTCTGCTGTGGATCCCTAGTTCAATAAGATTTAAACTAGGAGACTTTCAATGGAGTGTGTAGATCTACAAAAATCCTCCCTATAATTCTTGTGTGAAAGTAACATTCTCATTCTCTTCAGTCCCTATCTCCCTTGCTCTTTTAACTCCAGGCATTCTGTCCTTTTCATAGTGTAGTTCAGTAGAAACAGAAAATACAAAAAACTCATAGATCTTCTTCCTCCAGGGACTTCACCAAAAAGCTCCATTAGTTCCTTTAGTTATCTGTGTGTGTGCCTGCATGCACACACATGTACACACTCAGTTCTGTTTGACTCTTTGTGGCTCCATTAACTGTACCTGCCAGGCTCCTCTCTCCATGGGATTCTCCAGGCAAGAATACTGAAGTAGGTTGCCATTTTCTTTACCAGGGGATCTTTCTGACCCAGGGATTGAGACTGTGTCTCTTGCATCTCCTGCATTGGCAGGTTGGAGTCCTTAGTTATCTGTGCAGATGTCACCTAACCTGAGAGGCTTTCGATGTATATTCCTATAAAAGAGCTTATACTCACTCTTCCCCCTTTTTTCTGCTTTGCTTTCGTTCATTGTGCTTACCACCTGCCAAGGTATATTGTTTCTGTAATAGTTTATTGTCTATCTCCTTCTTAGAATGAAATTCACAGGTCACAAGGGGAAGAATCTTGTCAACACTAGGCCTTGATATTTTTATTTTTATCTTCTGTGCCCAAAAGAGTGTCTGATGCTTAATAGGCACTCAATAAATAATGGATTAATACATGGATTATGGGCTTTCCTGATAGCTCAGTTGGTATATAATTTGCCTGCAGTCTTGGAGACCTGAGTTCAATGTCTGGGTTGGGAAGATCCTCTGGAGAAGGGAAAGGCTACCCTCTCCAGTATTCTGGCCTAGAGAATTCAACAGACTGCATAGGCCATGGCGTCACAAAGAGTCAGACACAACTGAGCAACTTTCACTAATACATGGATTAATGAAAGAAGAGAAATAGAAAGAATAGGAAAGGAATAAAAAATGAAAAGTAGAAAACTATTACAGGTCAGTAACTATCAAAAAATTTTCTCTAGGATCTGTTAGTTATCCGTGAAATAATGAGGATCTCCAGAATTTACTCTGTCTTTTCTCTGTGCTTCCATGATTGTAGACAGAGTCTGAAGATTTTGATTTATTGCTCAACTTTGTATTTTGACTAGTTCATAAGTTAGATATCCTTTTGGGTATCTCTGCTAACTTGCTGTTTGTTTTGTAATAAGATTTGTCAATATTATATTTATAATGCAATATTATAATCTATCTTTTATTCAGTATTTGCATTAGTCCTTGCCCAAGAACAAAGAGTTAAGCAGGGGTATTTGTCATCACATATAACTTCTGTCTGTTACTTTCCCTTGTGTTACTTCCCTTTGCTTCCTCGTCATGCCCACTGACTCTATTTTGAGAATTTTCTCTCAGGTCTTCTCTGCATATCTGACAATCTGTGACTAGAATATTTACACCTTAATGTGAAATTTAATCAACACCTCTTGTCTCTCAGATGTGGTTTAATTATAAGACTTATTTGGTATATTCATCTCAAGCATCCTGTTTTAAAATTTTCTGTAAGCTCTACACATATTCAGGTATTTTTTCACGCATCTGTGCCTTATGTCCCAGAAGAGAGATACAGGCAAACGTTCAAAGTGTAGTCTCTCCTATATTGGAATCTGCAAGTCTCCTAAGAGCAAGAACTTTTCCCATTCACTTTTAGATCACACATTTTAAGAAATTCAAATAGATTAAACATTTAACAAATTTTTATTGAATAAATATATGTGAATGAATGAAATAAACTCTCTAGTGAAATAAACAGTAGAAAACTGCTTTTTAAAAACAATAATGTTTATGGCCATGGATTTTGTTTAGTTGCTATTTTAGGTCTATTTATACTTTCTCATTGTTTATTTTGTGTTTGCCATTATAAAAGTTTGTAGTTTATTTATTTAGACCAAGTTAAATTTTCTGCTCTTGTAACACATCCATGAAGAAATTTTCTTGTTGACATCAAATATATCTAATTTAATATGTATTGTTCATTTCTAACATATTTATCTAATATAAGAATTAAGCTCTAGTTAAGGACAGAGTAAATATTTTCTGTGTCTTGTACCTTTAAATATTTTAAAGAAAATGTTCTATTTTTCAAAGATTTCTTAAGGGTTGTGGAAAATATGTCAACATCCTTTAGCAAGAGTTCTGATGAAGTTCTGCATTGCTGATATAGAGCTGCTCTGAGTCACATCCATAGGCTGCAGAAATTCCCTATCTTATTAAATTTACCATTAAAATGTTGTTGATTCTCTCAGTTGTATTCCCAAAGAGATTTGCTGATACATTCTTCTAGATAGTTTTGATGATTAATTAAATCATTTAGCATCAAGCAAAAACAAAATCAAATTTATGCTCATTAGATAGAAGGAAAAAAGTTACAGTCAAGAGGAATAATTTTCAAGAAACAAGGAAACAAAAATCTCTTAATAAAATGACCGTTTGCATGTATAACTGAGTATACATCAAAACTGCAGAATGCTTTACTAGAGTAAAAAGAAAAATGATTATATTAAGACTTACCAACCATAACTGTTTTCCACTATTTGTTTTGGTAATGGATCTACCAGTTACTGATTTGTAATCCCTGTGTATAATGGGCTAATTATTCTGAAGAGGAAAAGAAAGAGAAGGAAATAGGAATAGGGTGAAGTCTGAATATAGATTTAGAACTCCTCAGAAGCTAGTTACAGAGAATAGATAGTAGACTTCATGGTCTTATCCAGTTGACCTCTTCTGTCTGGACACATGTAAGACCATTCTTCCCAACCTACGTATAGTTAGGTGTGCCATGTGAGTCATTGTGGTCAGCTGACATTAGTGGAAGGCATCAGTGTCACACTGGGACTAAGGCTGTTTAAAATCTTTTGCAGACTCTTCTCTCTCCCCCCACCTCCTCCCCCCACCTCCATTATTCTGAAAGCCACACGTTGTGATAAAGAAATCACAATATGAAAACCAGAGATTTCTGGCAGTCCAGTGGTTTACTTTGCCTTCCAATACAGAGGGTGTGGGTTCCATCCCTGGGCAAGGCTCTAAGAGCCTATATGAAAGTGAAAAAGTAAAAATTACTCAGTCATGTCTGATTCTTTGTGACCCCATGGCCTATAGAGTCCATGGAATTTTCTAGGCCGGAATACTGGGGTGGGTAACCTTTTCTTTCTCCAGGGGATCTTCCCAATCCAGGGTTCCAACCAAGGTCTCCTTTATTCAGGCAGATTCTTTACCAGTTGAGCCACAAGGGAAGTCCAAGAATACTGGAGTTGGTAGCCTATCCCTTCTCCAGGGATCTTCCTGACCCAGGATTGAACCATGGTCTCCTGCATTGCAGGCGGATTCTTTACCAACTGAGCTATCAGGGAAGCCCAAGAGTCTACAAGCCTCTGGGCCAAAAAATCAAAAACATAAAACAGAAGCAATATTGTAACAAATTAAATAAATACTTAAAAAAATAAAAGGAAGAAAATTAACTATTTCTCCAAAGATACTATAAAATGGCCTTGGAAAGTTACTGAACCTTAGCAAACTTTGCAGTAACAAGACATGAGCTTTTTTTTTTTTTTAAATGAAGTCACATATTTCAGGGCAATTTGTTATTTGAACTGCATAATTTTTATGTTACTTAACATGACATAACCTAGTCTTTTTGTTAGTGACAACTATGTTTATTTATCTTCCCTGAAGTTCAAAGTGTGCTGAGTTAGGTATTTGGGTGTACATCTTATGACATACAGCCACCCCAGCAGGTCGTCATAAATTCACATGTCTATTAAGTTCCCATTCTACTAGGCCATAGAAAAACAAAGTTTAATAAAATACTGTAATCTAATAGTGTAGAAAGAATATGAACAAATAGTTGCAATTCTGTGATATTAATAGTATTGTTAATGCTCTGTTAAAAGTTAGAACCTAGAGAAAAAGAATATTTGAGGAATGTATTACCTAAGTGATTCAGAAAAATAGTCACAGAAAATATTGGAGATACACAATAGGGATGCTAAAGGATAAGAAGAATATTTCAATGCACAGAAGAGAAGGGTTTTCTGGATGGCAGAAAACTGGCATGTTCAACAATCCAAAGCACACATTTGACAAATAGTTAATGGATGGCAACTAGTTGCTAGTCTCTTTACATCAAGGTAATTAATGTATCTAGATATATTCTCCCAATGGTGAATAACTACTGACAGTTTTTTTAAATTGGGCAAGCACAAAATTATGCATTCTTTTCAAAAACTTTGGAAACCATATGGAAGATGGACAAAAAAGGAGGGGCTTGGAGGTAGGAAGATTAATTGGGTTATTGAAATAATATGGAGGAGAATATTCAAATCTCTACAATAGTGGCAGTGCACTATTCAATCTGTGTACCGTGGAGAGAATGGTCCACAGCCATTGGTAGGGAAGAAGGCTTGTTATATGGAGGGTTGCCAGTGATGAAGGAGAAAGAAGAATTCGAGATTATAGTGAAGTTTCCAGTTTATGTGACAGGAAAGAAAGTAATGCTATTACTACCAAGAAGATCTAAAAGGAAGGAAATGTGATAGGCAGAATAATGGCCCTGTAAATTATCCATGTCCTAATCTCTGGAACCAGTAAATTTTACGTTATGTTAAATTGCAGGTCTGATTAAGATTAGGATCATGGTATGCGGAGGTTATCCTGCAGTATCCAGGTAGACCTTATGTGCACTCACAAGTGTTTTTATCAGATGGAAGCAGAGGGAGATTTCAAACAGAAGAGGAAAAGGCAATGTGACCATGGAGGCTGAGCCCGGAGTGAGGTGGCCGTAAACGAAGGATGCCAGCAGAAGCTGAAAGCCAGAAGCTGGAAAAGGCAATAAATGGATTCTCACCTGAAATCTCCTGAGAAAGTACAGCTCTAGCAATATATTGATTTCAGCC
The DNA here is from genome assembly GCA_006408695.1 of Aepyceros melampus. Lineage (NCBI taxonomy): Eukaryota > Metazoa > Chordata > Mammalia > Artiodactyla > Bovidae > Aepyceros > Aepyceros melampus. The sequence goes on from SJXQ01002871.1 coordinate 98,801, forward strand.
CAATGAAACTGTTTTTAGACTACTTGTCTCTAGAGCGGGCTTCCCTTGTGGCTCAGCTGGTAAAGAATCTGTCTGCAATGTGGGAGACCAACTATTTATGAGGCTCTGGACTGTACCCTGACAGGATCCTCTGTCTGAGGGATTCTCCAGGCAAGAATATTCAAGTGGGTTGTCATTTCCTTCTGAGGTAGAAATTGTTAAGTAGTCAGTGTAGCATTAGGGCCTCGGCTCTTTTTTTCTAATTTCAATTTTAATTTCAACTTATTCCTTCACATAAACATGTTGCTCCATTAGTCTAAAATTGTATTTGTTGTTCCAGTTTCTAGGCATTCAGAGGAATGCCTCCCTGGTCTGGAGGGTCATAAAATATTCAGACTCAGAACAAGACAATCATTAACTGCTGTCCAGTTTATCAAGAAGAAAAATTCTAGGTGGACCATTAACCTTAAACATACATTTGGTCCCTAAATAATGGTCTGGGGTCTTGAGACAGGGTTGAAGGATGGCAACACAATGTCTTGGGAAACTGAGAAACTGAGGGACCCAAAATAGCCATAAAATGACACACTAGACTATATAACTTCTAAACTGATTGCTCAGAATTTACGTGCATCTGGCCCAAACCAACCAAAACCAAACAGTTATAATAAAGATATAAAAAACTGTTATTCCTGCCATTTAGGGCTCTTGATCCCTTCTCAGTGTCTATGCTGAAAGCTTTGTATCTCTATCCTTTAAAATAAACTCTGCATGTGTTAGTGTTTGCAAAGTTCAATTTTTGGCACTGCAAACAGAACTTGGGTTTCACATTTCACTTCTCAGGGGATCTTCCTAACCCAGGGATGAAACCTGTGTTCCTTGCATCATCTGCATTGGCAAGCAGATTCTTTACCAGCTGTGCCACCTGGCTGCACCACACAGTTTATAGGACCTCAGTTCTTTGACTAGGGATTGAACCTAGGCCTCCACAATGAAAGCACCAAAGCCTAACCACTAGACCACCAGGGAACCCCTATTTGTGATACATTTTTACAGTAGCAGTAGGAAATTAACACAGGAGGTTTATATAAGATTGGCCGAGAGTTTCTGGCTATGAGTCCACATGTGTATATATTTGTATATTCATGTGTGTTTTTGAAGTGTATATGTATATATGCATAAGTGTGTGTGTAGTTATACATACATGAGAATTGATGGAGTGTAAAGGAAGAGAAAGTCTAAAACTGAAATAAAATAAAACAGGCAACTTGAAACACTTGTGTTTCTCACTTCTCTCCACTGATAATGCAGTCAAAATTATGGATATGAAAGTATCAGAGAAAGTTAAGAGAAAAGCTGTAGGCAGGCCAGAAAAAATCATCCAAGCTGGGAGAGAAAGTGCTGTGAGGGGGAGGTGTGGAGAGGAGGGTGGGATTAGCATAGACTATTTTTCCCTGCCTGGGTGAACCTTGAACTCAGCCTCACCAATTTCAAATTCTTGTTAGCCCTATTTTTTTCACAATCCTTCCATTAATGACTTTTAAGGAAGAATTGATATAAGAAAAACTTCATGAAAATCATTTGAAACCTCTAGATAGAAAATAGTGGGAAATAAAGATGATATATTTATGACAATGATGAAGTAATATTCTAGTATCCTCCTTGTATGTCCATTGAAATAGGAGAGAAGGGGGCACAGCCTTTAAAATAAAATGACATAATCCGAGGACATGGCATAAACTGATTAGAACCAAGTAGATCCAAGATGGCAGATGAATCGATGTCCATTAGACCTGTAGCCTCAGTTTATGCTCACTGTAAGACATCAGCAAGCTAAATGACACACACACAGACACCATGACAGTTCCAAGGCTGACTGTAATGTTGCAGGGAAACACCAGTTTTGATTCCATGTTGGAACTGTTTCTTTGAATTGTTTTTCATTGCTTTTGTTAGTTTAATTATACATAATGGCCTGCCTCAGAGAATCCTCCCCTCTGCCTTTGTTCAGGACCCTGTCTACCCACAGATAGCAGGAAGGAAGAAATTAACACATCTCCTGCCTGAAGCTTGCCTTTCTAGGAGATATTTGCAAGATTAATGATCTTTTGCTTTGTTTCCTCACCTCTGCCCCCATCTCTGATCTATAAAAGAACCTGGCATTTAGACCCCATAAAATAGTTATTTTGAGACATTAGTCTGCTAGCTTCTTGGTCAGTTGGCTTTCCAAATTATCTTTAGGACTTATCAGCCTGTTGTATGGTGAGCAGAGCAAGCTTGGACTCCATAACAGTAACAGTTAAAAAGTGGGCAGTGTCCCAATTCGTGGAAATCCCCATCTCTTCATGAAAATAGCTAGAATACTCCGCTCACTCAATAACTTATGGAATTACCATCCCCATTAAACCTGACAACTCCATACCTCAGTACTGCTCTTGCCTTCTGAGATGGCCCACACTGTTTGTAGAGTGTTTTTCTCTTGAAATAAATCCACTTCTTACCTTCTACTTGTCTCTCACTGAATTTTCTTCAATGAGACATCCAGAATCTGAGCATCATTAAGTCTTGAGGCCAGGTGTGATCTCAGGTAAAAATCTGCGAGTTCAAGTCCCAATCTGAATTGCATGCTTTTTCAACCACCTAGAGAGAGTAGAAATTAGGATGATCACATGGGATCATGCTCCTAATTGAGCAGAGAATGCTGTAGAATCCAGTAATACCTGGTGAATCCTCTTTGTATGAATTTCTGTAATAAGTGGTTAATAATTATAGTAAACATCAACTGAGTCACTTTCAAGGACTTTTCATGTGTCATTTGTTCATTCCTCATAATATAGCCATGATAGAGGTTCTATCTGTAAGTGCTTATGTGTTTGTCACTCAGTTGTGTCTGATTCTTTGCAACCCCATGGACTGTGGCCTGTCAGTCTCCTCTGTACATAGAATTTTCCAGGCAAGAATACTGGAGGGGGTCACCATTCCCTTCTCCAGGGGATCTTTCTGACCCAGGGGTCGAACCTGGGTCTCCTGCATTGCAGACGGATTCTTTACTGTCTGAGCCACCATGTGCTCAGCTTCATTCTACAGATGAAGTGGAGGCCCAGCAAGATTAGTTCACAGCCAGTATCAATAGGGTGAAGAATCAAACTTAACCAATGTGTAATAGATTTTACTCAAAATTAAATGGCACTCAGTTTCATTTCTAAGGCTTTTATTCATGCACTCTAATTTGTGGGAATAGCTTTAATGTTTAGGCAGTTTTTAATTTAATTTTAACTTTACATTTGAGTATGGTTGATTTGCAATGTTGTGTTACTTTCAACTGTACAACAAATTGATTGAGTTATGCAGATACATATATCCATTATTTTTCAAATTCTTTTGTCATATATGTTATTATAGAATAATGAGTAGAGAGTTGCCTGTGCTATACTGTAGGTGCTTATTGATTATTTTATATATTTTATTTATATTTTATATATAGCTTGTGTTTATGTTAATCCCATAACATATTTATCCCTCAGGCAATGTTAGAAGGTGACTTTTGACATATGTGTTACACTCAGCAGCAGCAGCAGCAATAAAATAATTGGAAGCTCCTTTAAAAGTCTTAGGTTTCATTCACAGTTCCTGAGCTTTGGCTCTTCTGGAATTCAATCTCTGAAACAGATATAACGTACTTCTTCCTTCCAATTCCTCCCTGTATTTTTTTCCTCTTGGAAATGGATTTTGATAATTGTCAAGGTACCTGATAAAACTTTCATGCTGATAGACATAATCAGAAAAAGTTTATGATTATGACAAAAATGCATAGATTAGTAGTTGATAAGATAAAGTGATTGGGAAAGAAAATATTGTGGTTAAGTAGAAAATAATTTTTAAAAATCTTTCTTGAAAATCATTCTAAACTATCCAAGATACTTCTCTTTTTTGATGAAAAGATTTTATATGTGTTATGGTTGTCACTTAAAATTGATAGTCACATTTAACCTTGATAAAGAAAGCCTAATGACCCACAGTAAATATATAATGACCCATGGTATAAATTGAATTTACTATTGTGATTTTTAACATTGTTTTAAATGACTTTTCCTTATCATTTCTATTTTATTTCTCTAGATGCAAAAGATAAAATTTAAAGTCAAAATACTTTATTGAGTTTTATAGAAAGTAGATTTTTCAATTAATTTAAATTTAGACCCCTATTACAACTTTTTCCATGTAACCCCTGAATGTTGAAAATAGTCATACGGCAAAAATAAATCATTTCTTTTTTTAGGATAAAACATGGAAAAAGAAAACTCTTTTACAAATATTCATTTTCATTTCTAGTATTATTAAATTAAGAAACACAAAGGAAATACATTTCAAATGATTTCTGAACGATGTGCGACTGAATATCTGCTCCAAGAGCACAAGCCCAGTCTCCATCTCCATGGACACAGTTTTGGACTGCTTCTGCTTTTAGTACATTTGTTGGTTGTATAATATTTCTTTATTGATCAACCATAAATCCCTTATGATTATACAGTGGAAATGACAAATAGAATTAAGGATTAGATCTGATAGACAGTGACTGAAGAACTATGGACAGAGATTCATGACATTGTATAGGCGGCAGTGATTAAGACCATCCCAAAGAAAAAGAAAAGCAAAAAAGACAAAATGGTTGTCTGAGCAGGCCTTACAAATAGCTGAGGAAATAAGAGAAGTGAAAGGCAAAGGAGAAAAGGAAAGATATATTCATTTGAATGTAGAGTTCCAAAGAATAGCAAGGAGAGATAAGAAAGCCTTCCTCACTGATCAATGCAAAAAAATAGAGGAAAAAAATAGAATGGGAAAGTCTAGAGATCTCTTCAAGAAAATTAGAGCTACCAAGGGAACACTTATTTCAATGTACTGCATTTTGAACTCATTTGTTGACTATGATGGCTACTCTATTTCTTCTAAGGGATTCCTGCCCACAGCAGTAGATATAAAGAGATGGGAATACCAGACCACCTGACCTGCCCCTTGAGAAATCTGTATGCAGTTCAGGAAGCAACAGTTAGAACTGGACATGGAACAATAGACTGGTTCCAAATAGGAAAAGGAGTACATCAAGGCTGTATATTGTCACCGTGCTTATTTAACTTGGCAACCCACTCCAGTATTCTTGCCTGGAGAATCCTAGGGACAGAGGAGCCTAGTGGGCTGCAGTCTATGGGGTCGCACAGAGTGAGACATGCCTGAAGTGACTTAGCAGCAGCATGCAGAGTACATCATGAGAAATGCTGGGCTAGAAGAAGCACAAGCTGGAATTAAGATTCCTGGGAGAAATATCAGTCACTTCAGATATGCAGATGACACCACCCTTACGGCAGAAAGTGAAGAAGAACTAAAGAGCCTCTCGAAGAAAGTGAAAGAAGAGAATGAAAAAGTTGGCTTAAAGCTCAACATTCAGAAAATGAAGATCATGGCATCTGATCCCATCACTTCATGGCAAATAGATGGGGAAACAGTGAAAACAGTGGCTGACTTTATATTTGGGGCTCCCAAATCACTGCAGATGGTGACTGCAGCCATGAAATTAAGAACTTACTCCTTGGAAGAAAAGTTATGACCAACCTAGATAGATTATGAAAAAGCAGAGACATTCTTTTGTCAGCGAAGGTCCGTCTAGTCAAGGCTATTATTTTTTCAGTGGTCATGTATGGATGTGAGAGTTGGACTATAAAGAAAGCTGAGCACTGAAGAATTGATGCTTTTGCACTGTAGTGTTGGAGAAGAGTCTTGAAAGTCCCTTGGACTGAAAGAAGATCCAGCCAGTCCATCCTAAAGGAGATCAGTCCTGGGTGTTTATTGGAAGGACTGATGTTGAAGCTGAAACTCCAATACTTTGGCCACCTGATGCAAAGAGCTGTCTCATTGGAAAAGATCCTGATGCTGGGAAAAATTGAGGGCAGGAGGAGAAGGGGACAACAGAGAATGAGATGATTGGATGGCATCACCGACTCAGTGGGCATGGGTTTGTGTGGACTCCGGGAGTTGGTGATGGACAGGGAGGCCTGGCGTGTTGTGCTTCATGAGGTCACAAAGATTCAGACACGACTGAGTGACTGAACTGAACTGAAGGAATATTTCATGCAAAGATGGGCACAATAAAGGACAAAAATAGTATAGACCTAACAGAAGCAGAAGACATTAAGAAGAGGTGACAAGAATACACAGAAGAGCTATACAAAAAAGATCTTCATGACCCAGATAACTACAATGCTGTGATCACTCACCTAGAGCCAGATATCCTGGAATGCAAAGTCAAATGGGCTTTAGGAAGCATCACTAGGAGCAAAGCTAGTGCAGGTGATGGAATTCCAGTTGAGATGTTTAAAATTCTAAAGGATGATGCTATGAAAGTGCTGCACTCAATATTTCAGCAAATTTGGAAAACACAGCAGTAGCCACAGGACTGGAAAATCAGTTTTCATTCCAATCCCCCCAAAAAGGCAATGCCAAAAAATTGTTCAAACCACTGCACAGTTGAACTTATCTCACTTGCTAGCCAAGAATGCTCAAAATTCTTCAATCCAGGCTTCAATAGTACTTGAACTATGAACTCCAGATGGTGAAGTTGAATTTAGAAAAGTCAGAGGAATCAGAGATCAAATTGCCAACATTCTTTGGATAATCATAAAAGCACAAGAGTTCCAGAAAAACATCTACTTCTGTTTCATTGACTATGCCAAAGCTTTTGACTGTGTGGATCACAACAAAGTGTGGAAAATTCTTCAAGGGTTGGGAATACTAGACCACCTGACCTGCCTTCTGAGACATCTGTATGCATGTCAGGAAGCAACAGTTAGAACTGGACATGGAACAATGGATTGGTTCAAAACTGGGAAAGGAATACTTCAGGGCTGTATATTGTCACCTTGCTTATTTAACTTATATGCAGTGTACATCATGAGACATGCTGGGCCGGATAAAGCACAAGCTGGAATCAAGATTGCTGGGAGAAATACTGATAACGTCGGATATGTAGATGACACCATCCTTATGGCAGAAAGTGAAGGACTGAAGAGCCTCTTGATGAAAGTGAAAGAGGAGAGTGAAAAAGTTGGCTTAAAGCTCAACATTCAGAAAACTAAGATCATGGCATCTGGTCCCATCACATCATTGCAAACATGGGTAAACAATGGAAACAGTGAAAGACTTTATTTTGAGAGGCTCCAAAATCACTGCAGATGGTGACTGCAATCATGAAATTAAAAGACACTTGCTCCTTTTAAAAAAAGCTATGGCCAACCTGTACCATATATTGAAAAGCAGAGACATTACTTTGCTGACAAAATCCATCTAGTCAGAGCTATAATTTTTCCAATAGTTATGTATGGATGTGAGAGTTGGACTATAAAGAAAGCTGAGTGCCAAAGAATTGGGGTTTTTAAACTGTGGTGTTGGAGAAGACTGTTTAGAGTCCCTTGGATTGTAAGGAGATCAAACCAGTCCATCCTAAAGGAAATCAGTCCTGAGTGTTCATTGGAAGGACTGATGCTGAAGCTGAAACTCCAAATTTTGGCCACCTGCTAGGAAAAATGGGCTCATTAGAAAAGACCTTGGTGCTGGGAAAAATTGAAGGTGAAGGAGTGGGGGATGACAGAGAATGAGATTGTTGGATGACATCACTGACTTGATGGACATGAATCTGAGTAAGCTTCAGGAGTTGGTGATGGACAGGGAAGCCTGGTGTGCTGCAGTCTATGGAGTTGCAGAGAGTTGGATATGACTGAATGACTGAACTGAACTGAACTGAACTGGTGTTATCTGACTCCATTTATTGGAGACTGACTTCAATTAAACTCCTTTTCTCCCCCTCCCACTTTTCCATGTTTTATAGTAAATATTAGTTCTAATGATTATTTATATAATTTTAAATAATGTACTTGAAACTCTATTTCTTGATCCATCAATCTCAGAATCTCTTGACTTTCTTCCTACCTCCTTTCCTTTTCTACTTTGTATTTCTGTCTGCATTCATTTATGTATTCAAATATTTATATCATGTGTGTACTTCAGACTTCCATGATCACATAATATCACAGATTTCCTTGATGAATACAACTTGACTCTGAAAATTTCAGGCTGAAGCACAATGTGTTTCATAATTAGGTTATATCAATATTATTTATTTGCAAACCAGGTAGAACATCAGAGAAGCCATGGCTTATAGTAAATATTAGTTCTAATGATTATTTATATAATTTTAAATAATGTACTTGAAACTCTATTTCTTGATCCATCAATCTCAGAATCTCTTGACTTTCTTCCTACCTCCTTTCCTTTTCTACTTTGTATTTCTGTCTGCATTCATTTATGTATTCAACTATTTATATCATGTGTGTACTTCAGACTTCCATGATCACATAATATCACAGATTTCCTTGATGAATACAGCTTGACTCTGAAAATTTCAGGCTGAAGCACAATGTGTTTCATAATTAGGTTATATCAATATTATTTATTTGCAAACCAGGTAGAACATCAGAGAAGCCATGGCTCAATGTCACAGCTTTTGCAACTAGAAAGGGAAAACCCCAAGGTGACAAAACATTCTCTTTTTTACACTTTATTCATCTTTTAAAGTCATTTCCTATTTTAGTTTTCTTTATACTGTCTTACTTAGAGCTCTATATTTTCTCTTGGATTTTCTACTTAACGTTTCTCTGTTTTTTTTTTTTTTCTATTGCTGTTTTTTCATCCCAGGAGTTATATGCTGTCTTCAAATCAGTAAAATCAATCTCTAATTGTTTCTTGAATGCTCTAATATTAACAAATGGTGACCCTTCCTTAAGCCTGCTAGATGGTTGCCATTCTGGGTATTTCTTGTCAATTCCTTTCTGTAGCTCTTTTTTGACACTTCCTTAGATGATCTTTTCTTACTCCTTCAGAATGGATACATGGGAGGCAAACTTTCTGCATATCATTTGTTCAATTTCTATAGATGAAATATATTGTCATTTAGTTTCCAGTGAAGCTGTGAGAAATCTGGTTTGTAATGATTCTAATTTCCTGGTAGAGGATTTGCTTTTTATCTCTGGAAAATTAATCAAGGGCATATGTCTGTATCTTTAGCTCTGAAATTTTCCTTTCTGTGTTTTTTTCTTTTTGAATAATTTCTCCCTCCCCTCCCCCTATTTTTTCTGGTATTTGAATGCTTCACAAGTATCCCTGTGGAAGAATAAGGAAATACAAATTGCCAATATTTTCTCTACCAATTTTCATCTGTTTGTCTTTTTAGTTCTATGTTCTGAAATAATTTATCTTCTATTCTGCATATTTCATCAGATTCAGTTTTTAGTAATCATATTTTAAATTTTATATTCAATAAATTATTAATCCCAATTCCCAACAGGCCATTTATATTTCATTGAAACAATATCTTATCTAAATTTTGAACATATTAATTAAAAATAGTTTATTGTTTGCTTATGTTCTGGTCACTAACCTGAATTTTACAGCTCTTCTTTTCAGTATTATTTGTCTCATTGTCTATTTTTACCCATTCCTTTTGAGGTACTAAATTTCTAAAATATCAATTTTTCCCTAATTGGTCACTGATGAACATAAAATAAGGGTCAGTTCATTTAAATATGTGGCTAGCAGAAGTTTCTTCTGACATTGTAAGATAAGCCTATTCCTTGAATAAAATAGATGTTTCCAGTGTGTGTATATATGTGTTTTTTGAGAATTTATTGTGAAATTTCCACAGCATGAAATGAAGCATGCACTCTGTTAAGAATCCAGACACATTCAAATACCAAAACAAGGCCAGTCTGACTAATGTGAACAAACCCTCAGTCTGGGAGCCATGGATCTTCCTCAGTGTATCTCTCAATCTATATCTGACATTGAGGCAAACAGTACTTCCTAATGCACAGGAATGGGGATGGCCTGAACATGCACGTCTTTCAGATTGATTCTCCATCAATCATTGTGACTGCTGCCCTTTCTTCCACACCCTCTCTTGCTCCTAACTTTCAGGAGCAGCACTCTGCGAAATCGCTCCTAGCTCCACTGCAACTTTTCCTGTTGAATATATTGAGCAATAACTCCTTTTATTCTAATATATCCATCAAGATGCTCCCATCAGTCTTCTGTCTTCCCAAAATTCATTCTAATCTTTTGACTGCTGATGTTTCTCTGCTGTCAGTCTCAGAAGGTTTATGGATTTATGCACTTTCATATTTCTTCACTGAACACTCCATGGATTTTTGAGATACAGGAGAATTTAATAAAATTNCACATTAACAAATTGAAAAATAAAAACCATATGATTATCTCAATAGATGCAGAGAAGGCTTTCAACAAAATTCAACATCCATTTATGATAAAAACTCTCCAGAAAGCAGGAATAGAAGGAACATACCTCAACATAATAAAAGCTATATATGACAAACCCAAGCAAACATTCTCCTCAATGGTGAAAAATTGAAAGCATTTCCCCTAAAGTCGGGAACAAGACAAGGGTGCCCACTTTCACCGCTACTATTCGACATAGTTCTGGAAGTTTTGGCCACAGCAATCAGAGCAGAAAAAGAAATAAAAGGAATCCAGATTGGAAAAGAAGAAGTAAAGCTCTCACTGTTTGCAGATGACATGATCCTCTACATAGAAAACCCGAAAGACTCCACCAGAAAATTACTAGAGCTAATCAATGAATATAGTAAAGTTGCAAGATATAAAATCAATACACAGAAATCCCTTGCATTCCTATACACTAATATATATAGTAATATATTATTTTAAAATATCATCATAGTATTCTTAATGAACAGAAATGGTTTAATTATTTTATATGTATTTTCTTCAAGCTGAAATAAAACAGAGAAACTGAAAAAATAAAATAAAATATATAAAAATATATATATATAAAAAAATTATGACTGGCAGTATGCTGATTGCTAGATTCTACACTAAGTATTTCAAATATACTGTTGTTGTTGTTTAGTTGCTAAGTTGTGTCTGATTCTTTTACGACCACACGGACTGTGTAGCCCAGGAGACTCCTCTCTCCATGGCATTTCCCAGGCAAGAACATTGGAGCAGGTTGCCATTTCCTTCTCCAGGGGATCCTCCTGACCCAGGGATCGAGACTGTCTACTACTTGGCAGGCACATTCTTTACCACTAAGTAACCTGGGAAGCCCTTCAAATATACTGTCTCTCACGGTATTTCCAACAGTTCTTCATGGTGAGTACTCTTAATAGCCCCATTTTACAGATGAAGAAATTGCAGTTCATAATGTCTTAAAATCAGAGTCAGTGTTACATAAAGGTTTAGCTGAGAAACCAGAATTCAAATCCTGACCTGAAAAAGAGAAAGCTAAATTCTTCAACCTTCCATAGATCCTTTATTCTTTCTTGCTACATATTGTGCCTGTTTTATTCTTGTTCAGCAGCTGCCATCATTCCTTATATCATTTGCATTTTTCCCCCTGAATCTATGACTCTCAGAATTGTACCAGAAGCCAAAGAAGACAAGTAAAAAAGTATTTTTCATGTTATAGATTTTTGTTGTATTTTTTCTTGAGAAACAAAAGGTTGGATTTTTTTTGTTTTTTTTTGAGAGAACATACATATTGTGATTTTAAGTTTTCTGGAACTGTAGGTAGTTTTTCTTATAATGTTATATTTGGTTGGCCAAAAATTTGTTTGGGTTTTTCTGTGCCAACTTTGCCAATCCAATATAAAGTCTCCATATTTGTATCATGAACAAGTCCCATTTGGGATTCCAATGACTCCTAAAAGCCTTTGAAAAAATTAGCAACTTTTACTGAAAAATAATAGCCATCTTATTATATACTAGCTGGAAGCACTATTGGCAAAGATTAAACTTCATGAAATGAAATTCACATTGAAAATTGTATGATGAAGAAAATAGCTTTTATAGAATGAGTTAAAATATGATGTGCCACTATGTATCAATAAATAAGTCATTTTTTTTCAATATATTTATGTCTAGAACCATAGGATTATTTTGGCAAAATCTGTAACACTGTGTGCATAGAATTTTGTTCTTAAAAGCTGCCAGTCCCCAGGAATGTGAGTTCTTAAAATTTCTAGTTAGAAATTAAACTATAAGAATATAGCAGACTTTTACAATAACATCTGTCTAGAAACAAGTTTTCTAGGTTATGGACAATACAGTACATGAAAATATGCTGAACCCCATATTTGAATGTGGATATTTCATGTTTGTGCATTTTTAGGTGTTTATCTAACAATACTAGTTGTTTCTCATATTTTCAAGTGTTATGAGCCCATAGTTTTAAACTTTACCCTGCTCTATCAACCACAACCTAATTGCAGAACTATAAAATTTATGAACTGATCATTTATTTCCTCATTAGAAGTTACTCCTTTTAAAGTTTTATGGTTCAATTTATAGTTTTATGGTGTCAAGTTACCATATATGTTCTGATAGAACTTGAATTTGCATGATGGCATTATCCGACAAATTTTCTATAACTTTCATACATGGAAATACCTTTGTTAAATACCAAGGACTTATCTTTTCATTTAAAAAGGCAGATAAAAATTAGTGAGTCCTTGAAAATGTCCCCTGTGAGTGAACAAAAAATGTCATTATTGTATGAGGTATTTTTGTTTACAAATTCATGATTCTAATTTGCTCTATATTATTTTTAGCACAACTTTTTGAGGTTCTTGCCCATATCATTGGAGCTACTGATTTCGCACAATGTGAAATTATAACTGCTGCGATTTGTTAAATTCATGTTGTGTCAGCAATTTGTATAATTGTGATTTCTTCTCAGTTCAAAATTTTAGCACCCATATCTCTACCTGATCTTGTTGGACACCAAACTTAATCTGTTTATGAATAATATTTTCTAGCAATGAATATAATATACATTATATAATAATGTAATTTATGCTGATTATTTCTAATCTTTCATAAAAAGTATTTTATATCCATTCTCACTGCCTTTATTTGGGCAAAAACCTAGTATTTTCATAACTAAGCAATCTTACTCCAGCTGTATTAGCTATCTAATGCTATGTAATAAATCATCTGTAAAGATTAGCAAATTACAACAATAAAATTGTATTATTTCATGGATTGGGAACCAGGGAGCTGCAAAACTGGGTGCCTTTGGCATATGGTGTCTCCTGAGATTGTAGTAAAGATGACAACCAGGGTTGTCATCCTATTTGAAGGTTTAACTGGTGGAGGATTCCCTTTCAACATCACTCATATTGTGCTTCTCTTGATCTCAGTATTTTCTTAATTATTTTTGAGTGACTTTGGTTCCTCTCACATGAGTTCAGTTCAGTGCAGTTCAGTTGCTCAGTTGTGTCTGACTCTTTGTGACCCCATGGACTGCAGCACACCAGGCCTCCTTGTCCATCACCAACTCCCATAGCTTACTCAAATTCATGTCCATAGAGTCAGTAATGCCATCTGACAATTTCATCTTCTGTGGTCCCTTTCTCCTGTCTTCAGTCTTCCCAACTTCAGGGTCTTTTCCAGTGAGTTAGTTCTTTGCATCAGGTTGCCAAAGTATTGGAGTTTCAGCTTCAGCATCAGTCCTTCCAATGAATATTCAGGACTGATTGTCTTTAGGATGGACTCATGTTGAATCATCTTGTAGACCAAGGGATTTTCAAGTCTTCTCCTACACCACAGTACAAAATCATCAATTCTTCCATGCTCAGCTTTCTTTACATTCCAAATCTCACATCAATACATGACTACTGATAAAACCATAGCTTTGACTAGATGGACCTTTTTTGGCAAAGTCATGTCTCTGCTTTTTAATATGCTGTCTAGGTTGGTCATAACTTTTCTTCCAAGGAGCAAGTGTCTTTTAATTTCAAGGCTGCATTCATCATCTACAAAGATTTTGGAGTGCAAGAAAATAAAGTCTGTCACTGTTTCCATTGTTTCCCCATCTATTTGCCATAAAGTAATGGGACTAGATGCCATGATCTTAGTTTTCTGAATGTTGAGTTTTTAGCCAACTTTTTAACTCTCCTCTTTCACTTTCATCAAGAAGCTTTTTAGTTCTTCACTTTCTGCCATAAGGGTGGTATCATCTGCATGTCTGAGGTTATTGATATTTCTCCCAGCAATCTTGATTCCAGCTTGTGCTTCATCTAGCCCAGTATTTCTCATGATGTACTCTGCATATAAGTTAAATAAGCAAGGTGACAATATGCAGCTTTGATGTACTCCTTTCCCAATTTGGAACCAGTCTGTTGTTCCACGTCCAGTTTTAACTGTTGATTCCTGATCTGCATACAGATTTCTCAAGAGTCAGGTCAGGTGGTCTGGTATTCCAATCTCTTGAAGAATTTTCCACAGTTTGTTGTGATCCACACAGTCAAATGCTTTGGCATAGTCAATAAAGCAGAGGTAGATGTTTTTCTGGAACTCTCTTGTGTTTTTGATGTTTCAACGGATGTTGGTAATTTGATCTCTGGTTCTTCTGCCTTTTCTAAATCCAGCTTGAACATCTGGAATTTCATGGTTCATGTACTGTTGAAGCCTGACTTGGAGAATTCTGACAGACCTCTCCAAAGACTGCCTGTTATGGCATGACTGCTGGCTTCCCCAGAATAAGTGATCCAGTAAAAAGTGAGTGAACTCCGACTTGACGCTGCAATGTTTGCATAAGTCAATCTCAGAAGTGACATCATGGTTCATGTACTGTTGAAGCCTGACTTGGAGAATTCTGACAGACCTCTCCAAAGACTGCCTGTTATGGCATGACTGCTGGCTTCCCCAGAATAAGTGATCCAGTAAAAAGTGAGTGAACTCCGACTTGACGCTGCAATGTTTGCATAAGTCAATCTCAGAAGTGACCTATAGTCACTTCAACTATATTCTATTCATTAAAAATGCATCACTTAATTCAGACCTCACTCAAGAGGAGGGAATTTATTCTTCATCTCTTGAAGCAAAGCATATTATTGTGCTTGTCAGCACCTCTTTGGGCTTCCCAGGTAACTCATCTGTAAAGAATCCAGAATCTGCCTGCATGCAGGAGACCCCAATTCTATTCCTGGGTTGGGAAGTTCCCCTGGAGAAAGGATCAGCTTCCTACTCCAGTATTCTTGGGCTTCCCTGGTGGCTCAGAGAGTAAAGAATCTGCCTGCAATGCAGGAGACCTGGGTTCAATCATTGGGTTGGGAAGATTCCCTGAAGGAGGGCATGGCAACCCACTCCAGTATCCTGGCCTGGAGAATACCCATGGACAGAGGAGCCTGGCAGGCTGCAGTCCATGGGGTCACAAAAGGTCAGACACGACTGAGGGACTAAGCGCAGCACACAGAACAGTGCCTCTTTAAAACCACCATACCTATTCTCTATGATATAGTCACAGTGATCATCTCTAAAGGCTACTAGGTTGACCATTCCGAGGTATCTTGTTTTCCTAGTATATCACATCTTACCTGTGTTCAGCCTGTACCTGGAAAATTACATATCATTCAAACTAGAGAAGGAGAGTAACTTTAATTTTGTATTTCTTATGAAATTAGATGTTTGTGTATAAAAGAACCAACCACCACATTATTCAAGAACAGTATCATAGCAGGATATCTAGGAAAACACACACCTCTTCAGAGGGAGCTTTTATTCTGGCACTGTGTAGTAATGATACATATTTAGTTTCTTATTTTCTGCCAGTCATTATTCTGAACACTTTAGGTACTTTATTTAGCTTAATTCTCAGATCAGCCCTAAGTAAGTGCTATCATATTCCTTATCTTATTTTAAAGTAAACCTAGGTTTAAAAGAGTTAAGCAAATTGCCCTGTCTTAGCTAATAAGGAGAGATACAAGGATTAAAATACTGTCTTATCTCGTAATCAAAAAGTTCTTCCTTCTTGAATAGTACCAAAGAATGTGCCCATGGCTTAATTCTCCATCAGGAGAGCTTTATCACTGCTGGACTTGTATTACTCTAGATTAACTAGCATAAATCATTCAGTTCAGTTCAGTTCAGTCGCTCAGTCGTGTCCGACTCTTTGCGACCCCATGAATCACAGCACGCCAGGCCTCCCTGTCCATCACTGACTCCGGAGTTCACTCAGACTCACGTCCATCGAGTCTGTGATGCCATCCAGCCATCTCATCCTTGGTCGTCCCCTTCTCCTCCTGNCCTCCTGCCCCCAGTCCCTCCCAGCATCAGAGTCTTTTCCAATGAGGCAACTCTTCGCATGAGATGGCCAAAGTATTGGAGTTTCAGCTTTAGCATCATTCCTTCCAAAGAAAACCCAGGACTGATTCCTTTAGAATGGACTGGTTGGATCTCCTTGCAGTCTAAGGGCTCTCAAGAGTCTTCTCCAGCACCACAGTTCAAAAACATCAATTCTTTGGCACTCAGCTTCTTCACAGTCCAACTCTCACATCCATACATGACCACTGGAAAAACCATAGGCTAGATAGACCTTTGTTGGCAAAGTAATGTCTCTGCTCTTTAATATGCTATCTAGGTTGGTCATAACTTTCCTTCCAAGGAGTAAGAGTCTTTTAATTTCAATGTAATCCCTATTAAATTACTAATAGTATTTTTCACAGAACTAGCACAAATAATTGTAATATTTGTATGGAAACACAAAAGATCCTGAATATACAAAACAATCTTGAGAAAGAACAGAGCTGGTGGAATCATGTTCCCTGACTATATTACAATTCTGCAGTAATTAAGACAGTATGGTACTGGCACAAAAACAGACATATGGGTCAATGGGACAGGATAGAGACCAGAAACAAACCCACACACTTATGATCAGTTAATCTAGGGCAAAGGAGGCAAGACTATACATTGGAGTAAAGACAGTCTCTTCAATAAGTGGTGCTGGCAAAACTGAATAGCTACCTATAAAAGAATGAAATCAGAACATTCTTTAATACCATACCTAAACATAAATCCCATATATAAAAATAAAATGGATTACAGACCTAAATTAAGACCTAATACTATAAAAGTCCTATAGGAAAACTTAGGCAAAACATTCTTTTACATAAATCACAACAATATTTTTCTGGATCCATCTCCTAGAGTAATGGAAATAAAAACAGAAATAAACAAATGGGATCTAATTAAACTCAAAAGCTTTTTCACAGCAAGGGAAACTGTAAACAAAACAAAAAGCCAAGCTACAAATTTGGGGAAAATATTGCTAACAATAAGAGATTAATTTCCAAAATATACATATAGTTTATATAGCATAAGATCATAAAAACAACTGAATCATAAATGGTCAGAAGATCTAAATAGACATTTCTCCAAAGAAGATATACAGATTGTTAACAGATTGTGAAAAGATGCTCAATATCACTAATTTTTAGATAAATGTAAATAAAAACTTTATAGAGATATCACCTCACACCCGTTGGAAAGGCCAACATTAAAATATCTCCATTAATAAATGCTGATGAGGGTGTGGGTGTGGAGAAAAAGGAACTGCCTAGGTTATTGGTGGGAATACAGATCGATACAGCTACTATGGAGAACAGTATGGAGGTCCTTTAAAAACTAAAAATGGAGCCGCCTTATGATCTTGCAATTCCACACCTAGGCATATGTCTGGAGAAAACTCTAATTTAAAAAGATATGCACATCCTAATGTTCATAGGTTCACTATTTAAAATAGCCAAGACATGGAAGCAACTTAAATGTCCACTGACAGGTGGATGGATAAAGAAGATGTGGCACATTATGTACAATGAAATACTACTCAGCTTTAAGAAAGAATGAAATAATGTCATTTGCAGCAACAGGAATGGACCTATGTATGTATAACTGAATAAATTTGCTATACATTTGAAGCTAGCACAGTATTATAAGTTAATTGTACTTAAAAAAAAAAAAAGAGAGAGAAGAAAAGGAAAAGAGAAAAAGTCAAATGTTACCCAAGGGTCCCTGCCTCAACTTTCATCTTAAGATATGAAAATTAGCAGAAGATTGGGGCCAGAAGTAAGAACAAGATTACTTCTTAGTAACATGGCCCAATCAGTGAACCAGACTTTGTCCTATTAGATTAACAAATGACTAAATAGGAGGATGAAACAAGGGAGTGGATGAGAGAAAGGAAAGGGCAACTCTTTGCTCTATATAACTTATTCAATTTGAAGTTTATAAATCTCATGATCACCTAAGACTCCAGTCATTGAGTTTCACTTGTCATTTTGGATATAGTGGCTGTATTTACAGAATTTAAAAGCTGAAGAGAAATGTTAATTTCATTAACATTTGAATGTTAGAGACTGTTTTCAACTTCATACTTTCATATGAAGCTGATGCTCTTGGAAAATGAATAACTCTTTGAATCAGGTTTCCTGATACACAGGAAGATTGTATGCTTTCCAATATCTATAACTGCCTCTCTACAATTAAGATTGCTTCTTCATTAAAAAAAAAAAAATCTACTTGTGTATCTCTCTGTCACTCAATCTACTACTGTGTGTGTAAAGATTGTTTTCTTTATAAGATAATGTCTGATAATTATTTTCATCTCTGAGTTCAAGTTCAGTAAAAGTTTTACTTATTCTCTTCAGCTTAAAAAAAAAAAAACTTGAATTTCTGAAGATTTTCCCCCAATATGTAGGTTTATTCCAAAGTTTCATTTCCTATGATTAGGGGAAATATTCCTTCATGTTGTGCTCAGATGCTCAGTTGTGTCCAACTCTTTGACTCCATGGACTGGGGACCTCCAGGCTCCTCTGTCCATGGAATTTTCCCAGCAATAATACTGGAGTGGGATGCCATTTCCTTCTGCAGGGGATCTTCCTGACCCAGGGATTGAACCCATATCTCTTGCATCCCTTGCATTGTCAAGAGGATTTTTTACCACTAGTGCCACCTTTCTTCAAGTTAACGGATCTCTTTCCTTTTTAACTATTCGATTAGGATATTCCCTAATTTCTCATGTAATTTTCATATGAAGCAGCCCCAGAACAGTTAGACACGGAGATACATAAACACACACATACGTTCTGAAGTAGCCTTACTAGTGTAATGTTTCAAGTTAGAAATTTGGGGTTCATTTTAGGAATGGGGAACTATAGATTGGTTTTCTGTAGTTTACCCTGAAATTTGATTCAGAGGGTGATATGTCATATCATGAGATACCCCCCCTTTCCTGTCAATTAAATGTATGAGAACAGAAATCCCTGCATTTTGACAATTGCATATCTCGTCAATTTAGTTCAATATCACAGATATAGCACAGAAAAAACCCGGTCTCTTGCACTGGCAGGTGGATTCTTTATCACAGAGCCACCTGGGAAGCCCATGGAAAATAAGGAAACGTAACTAATAATGATTTGTGTAAGTTAATTTACATAGGCAAAAGAAATAATCTAGAAATAAACATTTGCCTTAATAACATAAAGCTAACCAAACTTCTTAGGGAATATTGGAGAAAAATGCAGTTTTAATTTTAATATGCACATGAGATCAATTAATGTACCACATGTGCAAATATAAAGGCAATGACCCTGATTCTGAATGCTTGTTATTTCTGGAGTCGGCATATGGTGCTCTCTAACAGCAGACGTAATGATTTCAATAAATTAGCTGCTAATGCCTTGTAATGCACTCTGATTTGTGTTAATTCAGGCATTGCTTAGCAATTTCATGTTAATTTTTTAAAAGAAATCAGTTTTTAAGGCAGTATTAGAATGTTTTTTGCATTGAGTTTAAAAATGGTAAGAATAAGAACATTTTAATTCAGATATTTTAGTAAGACAAAAACAGCTTCACAAAGTATAGGAATGCAGAATGTGATTCACAACATTTAAATAAAAATTTGTTTCTAATAATCCAAAGTTTTAAAAAAAATATTGCTTACTCTGAGCAATAATCTTGGCAAAAGGTCAAAGGATTTGTAATGCTCATATTAAAATAGCTGATGCTGAATGCCCCTCTTAAAGTCTTTCCCGCCCTTATTATTTTTATTTGTCTGTGGAACATGACAAAGTTAGTCTGGTACTTACTGGTGTGGTGGAGGTAATAGTTGTAGAAATAATATTCACAGATATGTACATACATGTAGGTATATGAATTATGTATACATATATAATGTTATATTATCAAATTATATATACATATATGTCTCACAGACTTAAATAACAAACTTATGGTTGCCAGGCAGGAAGGATGGGGAGAAGGGATAGTTCAAGATTTTGGGATCCTCATGTACACACAGCTATATTTAAAATGGATAACCAGTAAGGTCCTACCTAGGACATGAGGAACCCTGCTCAAGGTTATATGTGGTAGCTTGAATGGGAGAGATGTTTGGGGGAGAATGGATATATATATATGTATGACAGAGTCCCTCTGCTGTCCACCTGAAACTATCACAACATTGTTAATAAGCTATACTCCAATACAAAGTATGTTAACTATATATGCTACATAACATGCTAATTAATTAGTTTTATGACTGGTGCACTAAGTGCAGGTAGCTGTGACTGGCTCACTAAGCACAGCCAAGAGGAGCTACCCCACATCCAAGGTCAGCGGCAGAGACTGGGAGGACCCCATGCCGGAGGGGTGGTGGCCGAGAGGAGCTACCCCGCATCCCAGGCCAGGGGCCGTGGCCGGGAGGACCAACCCCATATCCAAGAAGCAGTGGCTGCGTGGGCGCAGGAGGGCCTAGAAGAGCCATCCCACGTTGAAGGTCAGGAAGGGCGGTGGTGAGGAGATACCCCTCATCCAAGGTAGGGAGCAGCGGCTGCCATTTGCTGGAGCAGCCGTGAAGAGATACCCCATCCCAAGGTTTAAAAGAAACCCAAGTAAGATGGTAGGTGTTGCAAGAGGGCATCAGAGGGCAGACACACTGAAACCATACTCACAGAAAATTAGTCAATCTAATCACACTAGGACCATAGCCTTGTCTAACTCAATGAAACTAAGCCATGCTCTCGGGGCAACCCAAGATGGGCGGGTCATGGTGGAGAGGTCTGACAGAATATGGTCCACTGGAGAAGGGAATGGCAAACCACTTCAGTATTTTTGCCCATGAACAGTATGAAAAGGCAAAATGATAGGATACTGAAAGAGGTACTCCGCAGGTCAGTAGGTGCCCAATATGTTACTGGAGATCAGTGGAGAAATTACTCCAGAAAGAATGAAGGGATGGAGTCAAAGCAAAAACAATACCCAGCTGTGGGTGTGACTGGTGATAGAAGCAAGGTCTGATGCTGTAAAGAGCAATATTGCATAGGAACTTGGAATGTCAGGTCCATGAATCAAGGCAATTTGGAAGTAGTCAAACAAGAGAGGGTAAGCATGAACGTCGACATTCTAGGAATCAGTGAGCTAAAATGGACTGGAATGGGTGAATTTAAGTCAGATGACCATTATATCTACTACTGCGGGCAGAAATCCCTCAGAAGACATGGAGTAGCCATCATGGTCAACAAAAGA